>LOJH01045279.1:0-13629 GCA_001685095.1 Ellobius talpinus
TATTTCTGGGTATAAGCTAGCTGTGCGGGAGCTGGGCCGGATGAAAAGCAGGCCAGCCCGCTGCTCCCCTTTCACTACAATGTTCCAACAAACAGCATCAAAAAAAAAGCAAAAAACAAAGATAGGCAAGGTGTACTGTGCTACACGCAAAGATTATGCCATTGGAGTAAGGGACCTAGAGGACTAGCAAGAAGCTCAGAGAGTAAAAGGCCTTACCCCCAAGCCTGATAACCTGACTTCAGCCCCCAGGTCCCACACTGTGGAAAGGGAAAACAAACTCCTGCAATTGTCCTCAGACCTCTGCTTGTATTCCATGGCACCCATGTGTACAGTGTGCGTGTGCACACATACACAAATAAGTAAATGCAGTAAAATAAGGGAGGCTGAGTGTGGTATCACGTGTCTCTAATTCCAGCACTCAGGAGGGCAGAGGCAAGCTCTCTGTTAGTTCAAGGCCTTCCTGGCTTACATAGCGAGTTCTAGGACAGCCAGAGCTACAAAGTGAAAGCCCATCTCAAAAACACCTAAATAAATAAGTAAAATAAGGGACTTAGAAATCTAGAGATTTTAGTGTTGACCTAGGCTCTGGGGAAACCCCTGAGGATGCTGGAGAATGGCTGCATACCCTAGTGAGGGCATTTCTCAATGCTCCCTTCTTCACACTTCTACTGAGCTTCTTCTTTAAAAGTGCATTTATTTAAAGTGTGTGTGTTCACACCATGGCAGACCTGCACATGGAGGTCAGAGGACAACTTCCAGGAGACATTTCTATTATCATGCTGGTCCCAAGAATCAACTTGAACCACCATGTGCCTTCAGCTGAGTCACCTCACTGACCTCAGTTTTTCTTTTGTCTAGCTGAAATTCCAGTCTAAGTGTCCTAAGTTTTGTCCAGCCATCCCACAAGCAACATCAGCAGGCTATCTGCACTTGCGGGTGGGTGGGGCTTGACAGAGTACCTTTATTAACCTTAGCATTGCTTCCAGTTGCTCTGAGTAACTGATGAGAGTCTCTTCATGTTTTTTGCTCTTAGATTCCCCAGAGTCTCTAGCCTTCCAACTCAGTGAGTACTATCCCTGCACCAGCGTTCTAGGTACTGAACAGTTCGATAGTTACCACCTTAGTGTCAATAGAGTAGCCCTAGGCTTGTGTAAACCTCCTACCCTAGATTAAAGAGGGCCATGGATCCCTCGCATATGCTCACACCCACACAGACACACTCAGCAATGGAGCCTAAAGTGGACCCCTGAAGTCAGGTGGGCCATAGTGACTCCTTGTGTACAGAGCACAACAGGCATGTTTGGGCTCCTTGAAGCCTACATAGAGAGTTGCTGGATCTCCTACAGTCTTCTTTCTGGAAACCCTGAATTTCCACACAAGAAATCTGACTTCAGATGAGATAATCAATGCAGGTTCTCGGAAGGTTTGTGCCACTGGAGGGCAGTCTTCCATATTTTGCCATATTTGCCCAACACATGAATCTCCAGATTGGTGAATACAGGTAGCCTGCTATAACAATCAGCCTTCATTAATGCCACAATGATAGAAAGTGTTGGGCATGCCGAATCTGGTACTGTCCAAATTCAGACCCACAAAATCATGAATTATAATAAGACAGAAATATAGTGGTCATTGTTTAAAATCCCCAAGTGTTAGGCTGCCTTTGACAGCCAGAGAACCCCCACCCCAGAGGGCCCTTCTCTACCCCTTTTGGAGAGGGCCCTTCCCATCTTCCAATCTTCTACCTGGGTGAAAGAGGAGAGGTGACGGCTGAGCAGAGGCGACAGAGAACACCAGCTGCTACTGGAAAGATTTCCAAGGAGCAGCTTGACTTCAGCCTTACCTCAGTAAAGATCTACTTTCAGATGCACCTGGCACGGCCGAGTCCTTCAGATCTTGAAAAATGAGATCACATTTCATGCTGGCTCTTGGCTGTCTCCTGGCACCGGGCTCTGCTTTCTCAGACTGGCTACTACATTTGTCACCTGGCTTTCTGCTTCTCAGTTGCCAGAGGAGTTATGCTGTTGTTTTTCTTCTCTGTTCCCTCAGCCTTGAGAGATATTTATGTGTATGCAGTGCTGGGGTTGAATCCAGGGCCTTGTGTGTGCTTAGCATGTGTTTTACCACTGAGCTATGTCCTTTAAACTATTGAAAGTGTTTGTTGTTATTTTTCTTCTTTGAGACAGTGGCTCATGCCTCCCAGGCTGGCCTTGAATTTGCAAAGTAGCTGAGGATAACCTTGAATTCTGATCCTTCTGCTCTACCTCCCAAGTGCTGGGATTACAGGTATGTATCACCAAGCCCAGGTTTGTTGTAAGATGAAAAAAAAAGTCTACTCTTGCTTTCATTCAACTTCAGGAGAAATCTGAAGTAAATATATGTACCCATTTTGATGTCTGTATGCTTTTCCGTGCACCACTTGCGTGTCTGGTGCCCATGGAGGCCAGAGGAGATTGCAGGATCACTTGGAACTGGAGCTGTATATGGTTGTGAGACAGCAAGTGGGTACTGGAAACTGAACCTGTGGTCATCCTGGCAGAGTCACCAGTGCTCTTTTTATATTTATTAAAAAAGATGTGTTATTTACTTTATGTGTATGAGCGTTTTGTCTGCAAGTATGTATGTGTGTCATGTATGCCTGGTGCCTTCAGAGGTCAGAAGAGGACATTTATAGAAGGTTGTGAACCACCATGTGGGTTCTGGGAGCTGACCCCAGGTCCTGTACAAGGGCAACCAGTGCTCTTAACCACTGAGCCATCTCTCTAGTCCCTCGTCCTGAGATCTTTGATGTGAAGTCTCTCTGAGTCTTTACATTGGACAACTCCATTGTCTTAATGTTCTGTCTTAGGTCAGGTTCTCCAGGAATAGAATAGGATGTAGATGCCCTGTTAGTGCTCCCTTGAGGACATTCTCAGGAGAACCCTCCAGGTTATTGGAAGAAGTTGTGTGGGGCCGCTGGGAGCTCAGAAAGAGACAAGACTGCTGGAGGCCTGACATCCTCTGATCCCAGACGAGCCCTGGCCAGATGTAGTCCTGGCTTCTGGTGTCCCATAAAAGGCCCAGTCAGGGACTGGAGAGATCAGCAGTTAAGAGCACTGGCTCTTCTTCCAGAGGACTTGGGTTCAATTTCCAGCACCTACATGGAGGCTCACGACTGTCCATAACTCTAATCCCATGGGGACCCAATGCTAGTGTCTCCTCCCCATGCGGAAACTTAGAAACATTTAGGTCTTCAAACATGAAAGGACAGGCCCAAGTCTGGATCTGTTGTCTCCTCCTGAACCCACAGCTGCTAACCACACAATAAGCCACCTTCTAGACATGTTGCTGATATAATTTAATGTAATGACCACATGGGTTTTGATCGGCTGGATAGCAAACATTGCCCAAAGCAACCCATTCTTTGTTAAATAAAATTGAAGGTTGCCTGTAGAGGCACAGGCTCTGTTCTTCAAGCATTCACTGCACCTGCTGCAAGAGGCGTGTGACCCAATCGGGCACACAAGTGTCCAGCAACGAGCGAGCGAGAACCAGACCGGCCAACCAAAGCAACGTNGGGGGGGGGGTTCAGCAGGAAACCAGGAGCTGCTCCTAATGGCGGTCCCTAAAGGTGCCTTGTACCTGCACCGTTCCCAGGACTCTGAAGACCGAAACTATTTCCTTTAAGGGAGACGTGGAACTGCTAGGAATTTTCTGGAACATAAGTTGTGCCCTTGGATGTCATTTTCCATTTTTCCAGCCTACTTTTTTCTGGTCTGGGTGTATGGACCCCGGGTGCCCGGCTGGAGCGCTGAGACCCAGGTGCGATGTGTTACTTCTGTGAGACTCAAGGCCGAGATCCTGGGCTGTGCAGGTTAGGGGTCCCGAATGGGTTTTGGAGGTGCAGGGCCAGAGTCCTGAGTGGGTTTTGGCGGTGCAGGCGCCGGGTCCTTTGTTGGGTCAGGGTCCTGAGTGGGGTAGGAAAGTCCTGAGTGTGGGTGGGATCCGCAGCCAGAGCGGCCTCGGGCGCCGCCTGGTGAGGAATGGGGGGGACGATTCTTCCGCGGCTCTAGCAGTGCTCGGCTGGGAGGGACTTTTCATCCCGTGGGCAGAGGGACAACAAGGAACTCTGGCTCAGTCTCCACCCCAGGACGGGGCGGGTCCTGTCGGCCCGAACGAGGGTGTGGCAGCCGCAGTAGGCTCACAGCCGGTCTCCGCGCGGGAGGTAAGGGGCTTGGGCCGGGGTTCAGACCTCGAGGGTGGGCTCTGGGTTCTGGGTGTGGATCTTAGGCTCCCGGCCGGTGTTTTAGGATCGGACCTGGAGATCTAGACTTGGTTGGGGACTCTGGTTTCGGCCGCAGGTCCTAGGCTGGGGCCTGGAGACCTGAACTTGATCTGGGATCCTGGGCTCCGTCACAGGTCTTGGGCTCCTGCCTGGGAATCTTGAGCTCCAGCCGGCTATCCTAGGCTGTGGCTGGGGGGTCGTAAGCTCAGGGACGGGGTGCTGCGACCAGGCGCGGTACTTTGGGCCACCTGGCACTGCGCCCAGGGCGCGTGCCGTCCCGAGCCGGAGCAACCACCTGGGAAGTAGTGGGAAGGAGCAGGCGGCACTGTACACAGTAGTACCCAGTCCAGCCCATCACTCCCAGACCCCTGTAGTCCTTTGCTGAGTCCAAGCGCCTGTTTCCACATGGAGGAAAAGCGACTGAGCTAACACTCGTTGAAGCTCAGCCCAGCACCACTTGTGTTGCCTTTTCTTTTTTACAAGTAAGTTTGCTTTCTCTTATTCTTAGGGCGTTCCTCGCCCTCCTTGTCCAAACGACCTCCGCACAGTGCTTAGCATACAGGAATCATCTTATTCTGAGCTGCATGTCCCTTGTCTGCCGGTGGCTACAGTCTCACTCGGTCCTCAGAGCCTTGACCAGCCAGGGACTCTGGTACCTAAGAGGATGGCGGTTTAACACTCTGCTTGCTTGAGGGGCACCCCAAGTGTGTGGAAAGCCTACCGTAACTGGAGGAGCACTGTGGGCTCTGAGTAACCACGGCTTTCGTTAAACCTGGGCTCCTGGATCTCCAGATGATAGTGGAAGGGTGGATGGGATGACCCGCTAGTTAATCTGTCCCGCTGCCCATCATTTCCAGACTCCTCGCTTTCTTAGGTGGGAAGCAACTCTATGGTTGCCAATGAATCCATAGAGAGCAGAGAGAAGAATAAGTAAGGGGACCAGAGATATACTTGTGTTGATAGAGTGCCCGCTTAGCATTCCAGAAGCCCTGGGTTTCACCCTTGACTCTGAGTAAACCAGGTGTTCTCTTGCCTGAAATTCCAGCGCCTCAGGACAGTCGGTAGTTCCGGGTAAAGTTGGAAGCTAACCTGGACTGCATGAGAGAAAGACCCAAACAACCTTAAACAAACACAAGAGCAGGTAGGGGCTGGAGAAATAGCTCAGTGGTTAAGAGCACTTGCTGCTCTTCCAGAGGGCTACAGTTGGATCCCCAGCATCCATTTGAGATGACTCACAACTGCCTGCAACTCTAGCTCCAGGGGATCTGACACCTTACAGCCTTGGAGAACACACGCACACACACACACACACACACACACACACACACACAAACAAAACCTTTTTATAAAAAGTAAGCCAGAGAAGGGAGCTAGATCGGAAAGCGATAACCACAGGCACCTGAGAGCCGCTGACTTTGGCGATGGCTATCCTGTTAAAGCCAGTCAGAACAGGCTTTGGCTGATTTCAGGGAACACACAGAGGTACACTCCTCCATTTGTACTAGAGGCACAACTATCAGGCCAAGGGCAACGATTTCCTCCTAGCTGGACTCATTGCTTTTGTTAGGGATCATTTTTTTCTCTGTAAGCAGCCTGACATTCAGGGTAGCCAAGGATGTCCTCAAATTTCTGATTCTATTGCCTCTACCTGAATGCTGGGATTACAGATGTGCACAACTATGCCCAGTTTATTTGGTGCCGGGGAGTCCAATCCAGGACTTTGTGTGTGCTAGGTAAGCACTCTACCAACTGAGCTGCATCCCCAGCCGCCAAAATTATACAGCTTTAAAATCTAAACCAGAAAGCTTCCACAAAGGTGTTGCTTGAGCTTGTGGGTGTCATTTTTCCCAAGCCAAGCCTTTGGAGGTTTGTGCTCCTGCAGATAGAGTACAGAGGAAGTTTACTAGGTGCCGGGATAGCCTTCTCAGAGTGTCTCCTGAGTAATGCTCAGCCTACACCATTTATTTCTAATTCTCTTCAGCCTGAGACGGGCTCTTTCTTAACCTGGTTCTATAGATGAAGAAACATGGTTTCAAGTCCTGGTTCTACTACTTCCCCAAACTTCAGGATGCATCAAAATTCCCTAGGAAGTCTAAACAAAATTTAGATTCTTGCCCTACTTTTGTTTTGTTTGTTTACAGGGTCTCATTATGTAGCCCTGAATGTCCTGTAACTCACCATGTAGACTAGGCTGGGCTGAACTCATAGAGAGCCACCTGCCCCTACCTTCCAAGTGCTGGGATTAAAGGTGTGCACCCCAATGCCTGACTCTAGCCCCATTCTTAAAAAAAACTTGGGGGGTGTTCTTACTGGGCAACCCAGGCCAGCCTGGAATTTGACACCCTTCTGTCTCAGTCTTCTGGGCCCTGGTTTTACTGGCTACAAGTGTGCACCCTCACCCTCTGGAGGGTCACTGCCCCAGGTTCTGACCCAGTATGGTGGATGGGGGTCCCATCAGTGAGAAAATAGGCCTTACACACTCACAAATGAGCATGTTGAATGAAGTATGAAAGCGTGACCTTCAATGGGCCTCTGATCTGTCATTGCACTACACACTCTAGGTGATGTGAAGAGAAACACTCTAAACCCTCATTCCATAGGACAATTCTCTACTACACAGTCAGTATAGCAGAGATCTGATAACAACAGATACTTCTCCTTCCAAACTCAATTCTGAGTGTGGGGGGGGGCTGGGAAGGGATGAATACACGGACACGTGTGCTTGTAGAAGCCAGGGGACAGCTTCAGCTATTGTTCCTCAGGTGCTGGCCACCTTCTGTATTTTGAGACGGGTTCTCTCATTGTCTCACCACTAAGCCAGGCTGACTGGCTGGCGAGCTTCCCCAGCAGTGGGATCATAAGCGCACCTACCGCCCCTCCCCGTTTAAAAACAGTTTCTGGAGACCAAACTGTCCTCCTGCTTACAAGACAGCCCTTTACCAACGGCTCTGTTACCGTAGTCCACTACCATACCATAGTGGAGCTCAGCACTTCTAGGCTTAGCTCCAGCTCAAGGTTTTCTGTTTGCTGCTGTTTACAGGATTGAAGCTGAGATGGATTAATGCAGTCCATTAACTTCTTAAAAACCAAGGGTCTCTGAGGCCCACTGTGGCTTAGGTGGGGTATAACTCCTTGGTGTCTGGTCGTGTTTGAACCGAGCTGGGATTTTTGCTGTAGGACCCTGAAATGCCATTTCTGAAGAGCATTTTCTGAACTCAAAGGTCTCTATTCCTTGAGGTCAGTAAACTGTCGCACCATGTCCTGAGCTTGTCATAAAACTGTGAATGTTATCGCCGCCATCAGCACAGGCATGAACGATGACTAAAGGCCAGGCCATAGGTTGCCATGTGGAAATCCCGTGGGCTCCTCCCCACCTCTCCCCTAACCGGCAGACCTGAATGCCACCCAGAGTCTGAACAATGAGATGCCAGTGAGCACTGGCCAACAAGGATGTGTTGTCTGTTGAAGGGACCCTCCCCCTGGAGAGGGACCATGTGGCATTGCTATCGGAGGCTGACATGGGGTCTCGTTCTCCTGATTTACTTGTGCCTGAGCTCTCTTCCCTAGAGAAGGGAGCCCAGCCTTTACAGGAATTGGACCCTGAACATCTGCCTCCCAGGGAGCAAAGGAACAAGCACATTTTCTGGAGTTTAGTGCCATTGTCTGCGGGTATCTTTCTGATGCTCATGAGGACCTATTGACTCAGTGGTTCTCATCCTTGGTAGAGGTCCCCCTGCCCCTGCACCTTTCTGGTGCTCGTGAGGACCTACTGACTCAGTGGTTCTCATCCTTCGTAGATGTGCCCCCGCTCCTGCACCTTCTGATGCTCATGAGGACCTACTGACTCAGTGATTCTCATCCTTGGTAGAGGTGCCCCTTCCCCTGCATCTTCTGATGCTCGTGAGGAACTACTGACTCAGTGGTTCTCATCCTTCGTAGATGTGCCCCCGCTCCTGCACCTTTCTAATGCTTGTGAGGACCTACTGACTCAGTGGTTCTCATCCTTCATAGAGGTGCCCTCCCCACACACGTAAGAATGTAACTAAAGCCACCGGTCCCTTCTTGAGAATAATGAACACATACTTAACATTCTCCAGAGTTTCAAAAGGTTTCCCAAGTTCCTTCTGAACCCAGGCCAGGGTGTTTGGAGAGTGCCTGAGGGTCATGGGAAGAACTGCTTGGCAATTTGGAAGCATTTGTCAAATTTTTATAAGAAGATATTCTAGCAACTTCAATTCTAGGACTTTTCGCTGGATTTACAGTTGGGATGTGTAGAGCTGCATGCAAAGGTGCAAATGCTGCAGGCTTTCTGCAGGGACAGAAAACAGGAGCTGCTTATGTGTCTGTCTATAAAGGACAGAGTGAGTTCCAGGTCGTTTGCAGCGCGCATGGCCCTAAGCTACATGGGAGTCGGTGTGATGGAAGAGCATGAATTCTGTAAAAGGTTAGATATGGTGATTACGTGGATATTGGAAACCAAGGGGCTGGAGAGGTGCTCAGCTGTAAGGAATGGGTGCTGATCCTACAGAGGGCCAGCACACACACCAGGAGGCTTCCAACAGCCTGCAACTCCAGCTCCAGGGGATCTGCCAAACACATACACACATGCATGCATGCACACAAACTCAATTAAAGAATAAAAGTAAATCTTGAAAAAAAGTGAAAAGAATAGCACACAAAATTAGTATTGTTAGATCTGACTAAGAAAAGTAAAAACAAAACCTCTAAGCCCCCCAAACTGGAATGAACAGGAATAAAAGACGGTAGGTTTGCATTGTTTTAACATGCCCTTTTCAGGGCTTACAGCTAATTTGATAATTTATGAAAGCAGGAAGGGAAATAGATTGTAGGTGTCTCCGATCTCCCCAATTCTGAGAGTTACGCTTTCCATCTGAAGGGGTGGACAGAGCCACTCATCGCCTCTCACGGACAGCTGAAATAATGGCATATGAAGGGAAGGCACAGGTGAGAGGGCACAGTGACAAACAGCTCCAGTCACCGGGGACCATCCCACTGCAAAGTGTCAAGGTCAATAGAAAGCAATAAGGTGAAATAATACTGTTTCTGCCAATATACATGTTATCTTTAAAATAAAAAATATAAGCAAAGGGCCCGAAGCTGAGCCTGCAGCTCACTTGGCAGAGTGCTTGCTTAGTATGTGTGAAGGCTTGGGCCTCCAGCACAGCATAGAGCAGGTATCCCAGCACATGCCTGTAATCCAGCTTCGGGGAGGTGGAAGCATATAGATCAGAAGTTCTAGGTCATTCTCTTCTATATAGCAAGTTCAAAAGCTACATGAGGTCCTACCTCAAAATAAATAAATAACAAATGTTATTTGCTTATTAGTATTTCCTATGGTTCCTTGATATGTTAGTGTTAAATATGTTAGTGTTATCACTTGGCTAACTCAAAGGGATAGGAAAAAAAGAACCACAAAAAAAATCAATCCTGCTGATGTTGAGTATAGGAAATTTGAGCAGGAACTGTTAGTCTCAGAGGATTTATTGATAATATTTAAGTCACCTTCCAGTGCCCTTTTAGAATGTTGTGTTCTTCTAAGGCCTATAGGTGTACATGTGTTGATTCAAATAGTTATTTTGGATTATTTAAAATAAATAAATCATATAACAAGTGCTTAGTTCTTCTGGGCCAAGAGCAAATTTTAATGTATTTGAAGATTTTTTTTTCTGAGTGACTCTTCCACGCAGACTTGAATTTTCTTTGAGACAGGGTCTCATATAGTCCGGGTTGGCCTTGAACTGCTGTCCTTCCTGCGCTCACTTCCCTGGTGTTGGGTTACTGTTATATGCCACCACGTCTGGTTTTATTAGCAAGCAGTGCTGGACGTCGAACCTAGGGCTGTGTGCAGGCCAGGCAAGCACTCTGCCAATGAAGCTGCACACCAGCTGCCTTCAAGCTTTTGGGAATGCGCCCTATATGATTAATATCTGAGGTCACCCTCTTGTACAGTCCACACCAGAGCTCCTTATTCTGTCTAACCAAAACCCAGCACCTCTGATCAATCTCTCTCCCTTGTCTCCGGTAATCACCTGTCTGCTCTCAGCTTCTGTGACTGCGCCTGCTTCCTGTTCCACACGAGGGAGGTAGCGTGCTGCTTGTCTTTCTGTGTTTGTCTTAGTTCAGTGTCCTCCAGGTCCACCCTAGTAGCTGTGACTCATAGCACACACTGTGTGTGTTCATTGGGTTTTTCTTTTGTTTTGGCCATCCATCATTTGGCGTATGGCAGCGATAACGTTTACGGAAGTTTTCTGACAACTCAGGAGGTGTTACAACAATTTACTGACCTCAAGCAATAGGAACCTTTAAGTTTAGAAAATGCTCTTCAGAACTCTTCCGTATGGTCCAACCCTCCCACTACTGGGCATAACTCAGAGGACGAGAAATCAGTGTGTAAAACAGACACCTGACCTCCCATGTTCTCTGCAGCCCTAGCACTGCATAGAAAACAAAATAAAAGACAAAACTTGGTTATTTTACAGCATATTCAAAGTATGAGCATAAGTAATCAATATAAAATTGTTAATGACTGCTTTTCAATTTATGCTAATATTTTACAGTGACAACCCATTCGAATTTCAATGTTTACTTGTCACCAGAAAAAATTTGATATATATTTGGATTTCATAGTATTTACAGTTTTACCATCAATTTGCATGCTCAATATTATGTTTAAATTTTAAACATATTTAAATTTTTATAGTAGCTAAATTAAGTACCAAAAAGTTTTTTCATGAGCAGAAAATGCAGTTCAGTTGATAGAGCCTCGCACTCACAAACCACCAGGTAAAATGTCTGTAGTGAGGCAGGCCTATGACGCTAGCACTGAGGGTGGAGGAAGGTGGGGAATCAGACACCCAGAGTCATCCTTGGCTATATAGTGAGTTAGCTGCCAGCCTGGATTACACAAGACTCTGTCCCAATTTTTAAAAATTTCCATTAAATATTTAAAACCTCTTTTAGAAAACAGGTTTGTCTTTTCCAGAAGAATTTTATTTGAACCAAAGGCCTATGGCTTATAGAACTGCATGTGTCCAAGTAATTTGTGAGCTCCTGTGTCAACTCCTTCATTTTCTCTTTATGGTGACAATACTGAAGTTTCTGACATCTGTCATTTCTACATGGAGAGCAAGCTTCCATTTAAAATAATTAAATATCAGTGAGGCATTGTAGTGCCTACCTTTAATCCCAGTACTTGGGAGGTAACGGCAGGTGGACTTCTGTAAGCTTGAGGTCAGCATGGTTCTAGACCAACCAGAGCTACACAATGATACCCTGTCTAAAATATATACATATATATAATATATACAATATATGTGTGTGTATATATACATATATACCCACATTTACCTTTTTAAGCTAGAAAATAATGTAATTAAGATAACTAGCAAATTCAAATTGCAAATGAGTACCTTGTGCTGTCTGTGAACCATATTCAAATGAACACATTAAAATATTGCTTAGTGCCTGGAAAAACATTCAAAGTGAACAAAGCTGCTGGTACCAATTAGTGGTTACAAGTAATACAAACAGGGCGCCTTCTGCCTGGCACAGCGGTCAAGGCAAACTTCAGGAGCAGAAGCTAATGCGTTCTAAAATGTTCATTCTTATGGGGGAAATAATGTTTTATAAAGAGTAAATTCCATAAGAATGATACAGACCTTAAAAACAGAGCTACCCTGTAGCTGTAGCCACATCACCAGTTGCTCAGAAGCCACATGTGGTTCATGGTTACGAGAAACCCAGGGCAAGGTGAAGAGACTGGGAGTCAGTGGAGCACCCAGTGGCACCCATGTGTGCTGACACCCACTCTCCTGTAGGGGAGGGCTGCTTTCCAGGAATCTACTCTTTCTTTCTTTCTTCCTTCCTTCCTTCCTTCCTTCCTTNNGGAGCCTGTTCTGGAACTAGCTCTTGTAGACCAGGCTGGCCTCAAACTCACAGAAATCCCTCTGTTTCTGCCTCCCAAGTGCTGGGATTAAAGGTGTGTGCCACCACCGCCAGGCTCAGGAATCTGCTCTAATTCTCAGTTTCTACCAGTTAAAAGCACTTTATTATTGACAAGCTCATGCAAAATAGTTCAAGTGCTCCTCAAACTAGTCCTCCTGCCTCAGTCTCCTGAGTCCTGGGGATGATTTGATTGCCTTACGACAGCCACTATTTGGTTCTCTGTCTCTGTCTCTCTCTGTCTCTCTGTCTCTCTCTCTCTCGTGTGTGTATGTGTTACACTTTCTTTAGGGGATGTGAGCATCTCATGGCATGTAGAAATCAGAGGACAAATTGCTAGAGTCAGGTCTCTCCTTCCTCCCAGTGGGTCCTGGAATGAGCTAAGGTCTTCAGGCTTGGAGAAAAGGGCTTTGATCCACTGAGCCAGCCCTCAGTTTCTTTCTTCTAACTCAATGGCTGGTTCTCTGAGGGAAAAACATTCTCATATATATGCATCTCCCATCTGTCCTGACTTTATGGTTTCCACCCCAACACCTCCTTTGGAATAGGTCTGGGGGAGAGCAGGGCCCGTCACTGGTGTTACCCCTCTTCCCCCACTTTTTCCATTTCCGGTCTCCTACCTTCCTCCCTCTCAGCCACCTCAGGTTAGTCCTGCTTTTTCCAGTTTTGTCAGGAAGAGGATTCAAATACTAAACCAGGGGAGGAGGCGTCGCCATAAATAGCCAAGTTCCCTCCGTGATTCAGAGAGCCTCAGTGGAAGCTTGAGGACGAACTCTGTTTTCTGTCTTTCCACCAGACTCAGCTTGAATATCTTTCTTTCCAGAAAGAACCCTGCCCGGACCCAGGGAGGGTGTGGTTGAGGGAGGTGCTGCCCACACAGTTGGCCAGACCTGAGGTCACTGGCAGAGCTGAGTGCTGTCTGCTCACTTTCTTCCTCAGTCTGTGGAGGAAAAACATGCTGCTCTTCCTGTTCATCTGGAAATCGTGCGCTCTTCCCTCCCTGGGTGGTCAGGTGACCGCCTCTACAGCAGGAAGGACAGGGTCACATAACACCTGTATCTCATTCTATGGCAAAAGATGCCCAGTAGGACTTCTGGAAGCCTGACATTGCTGCCCCTTCCCGCTGCACTGTGTGCATTAGTGTGGGGGGCCAGGTGGATGCCAGGTATCTTGTCTGGGGCCAGGTGGATGCCAGGTGTCTTGTCTTTGCTCCCTGCCTTGTTTTACTAACAGTGTGATTCGCAGAGTCCAGACCTCACTGATTTATCTAGGCTGACTGGCCAGTGAGCCCCAGGGATCCTCCTGCCTCCACTCCCCTCCCCAAGCTGTGTTTACAGGCTCACTGCCTTGCCCTCTTCTTCTTCTTCTTCTTCTTCTTCTTCTTCTTCTTCTTCTTCTTCTTC
>LOJH01045280.1:0-13629 GCA_001685095.1 Ellobius talpinus
GAAAATGGGGGGAGGTGCAAATTTTTAATAATAAAAAAGAAAAGGAAAAAAACAGCAAAAAACAAATACCTAAGCTTAAAAAAACAAAAACAAAAACAAAACAAAACAAAAAGATAAGTTGGGAAAGTAACTTTAAAGGTACCTAAAGGTAATGGTAGGGGTAGAAGAGAGATACATGAATAATTGGAATACATTAAATACCTATATGAGTTTTCTTTTAATCAATAATCAATAAATGATTCTAAAAATAATAAAATAATTCTTAAGCAATTAAATCTCCCTTTGTATTTTCATGCAAGAAGAAAATATTCAAATTTTACTATTTGGTTATCTTATTTCTAAGAATATTATATTTATATATGGGCATTTAATATTCATATTACTCTTTTTAGATTAATTTACTTATTTTTTTAAATTATATTTTACATTTCAACCACTGTTTTCCCTCTCACTCCTCCTCATGCTCCATCTCACCTCCCCCTCTGGTCCACCCACTATCTATTCCTCCCAACAGGTTAGGGCTCCCATGAGGAGTCAACAAAATCTGGAACATTAAGTTGGGACAATACCGAGCCCCTCCCTTCTGCATTAAGACTGAACAAGAAACCCAACATAAGAAATGAGCTCCAACAAACTAGCTCATAGGAGAAATGATTTACAGGATATCTTTTGAAAAAAACAAAATACAATACATAGTGCTATATGAGGAACTGTGTGATAAAATTCTGAAAGTCACTGTAAAATTTTAGAATTCATGTGACTGGAATTCATTAACTAAAGGAGTAAGAAAATTGAATGAAGCAAATTAGTAGTGAACACAATAAGAAATAGGTTGTGGAATAATATAATTAATTATTTAGAAGACTCTCAAACATTTTCTTGAACATGCACAAGTAAGTTAGATAAAAGTTGACTTATTATAATGATAGTACAAAATCAGTAAATTTGGAATAGGAAAAGCTGTAAGAGAAGTTTCTCATGCTTTTTATCAATAACAATTATTTTTTAATTATATATAATATCTATAAATTGAAGTCCTATAGGATAATGTTTGGAATTAATGCAACATTCAGATTATGAAACAATTAACATTTATAAAAGACTATTTTTTAAAGGAAGCAGAATATTATTATTAGCAGCAGTAGTAGTAGTAGTAGCAGCAGCAGCAGCAACAACAGTAGCAGCAGCAGTAATTGTAGTTGTTATTGTTTTTGGTTTTTTGTTTGTTTGTTTGTTTGTGTTCAAGACAGTGTTTCTCTCTGTAACTCTTGCTGTACCAAAATTGACTCCATTGGCCATGCTGGCCTCAAACTCAGAGTCTCACTTATCTTTGCCTCTTAAGTTCTGCGATTAAAGTTGTACACCACCACTGCCCAGGTAGAATAAGTTTATATGTTATTTAAAAGGCATATGGTAATAAAGTCATGAAATAAAAATAATTTATTATTTAATTAAATTTATATTCACTCATTTAAAATAGTTTTGAAGCCTATTAAAATTATTTTGCACTAAAATGATAGATAAAGCATAAATCACGTTCTACAGGAATTATTATACTAAATAAAGGAGTTGAAGACAACTACAAAGCAATGCAACATAAATTACATTTTAAAGTCAAAATATTCTGAAATGTTAATATTAAAAGAATTATTATACTTACATCACCCATTATAATTTTATCTAATGGAAGAAAATACATATCAATGTTTTATACAATTGTACATGCTATAAAGGTTATTTTCCTAACAAAAGGAATAAGTGAGATTCCAACTGCAATCATATCATTTTCTTTTCTTCAGGGTTCTCTTTCCAATAGAATAAGAGTGGTCTCAATTCATCTCCAACTGACAAAATTGTATCCACTACAAAATGCACAAAGAAAGTCATCTATAAAACCAGAACTGAGACAGATAATATTAGAAAGATATAGCTCAAATACATAGGTTACAATAATAAGAGAATACATGAATAGTAGGTACATGATAGATAATGATTACTAAGAAAATACTCCTAAAATGCATATCAGATGATATGATGTGTTAAGGGCAATAAAAATGTGTATTGCTAATATCCACTTGGAAAAAAAACATAAAGTCGTCTTAATATCAGGAAAATAGTGTGGGTTCCAAGGTGCCTTTTGAAAGCATTTGAACAAAAGCAAAACACAAGAATATATACCACAGCACAACAAAGTAAGCTGTACACTTCCCTGGCCTAAAACTTAGAATGTTTTGATTACAAAATATGGAGCTTTGGAATGTATAGTACAAATGGAAAGAGAATAGTAGATGTGGAATAAACCTTTTGTTTTCTGTGAAGATGTGTCAGATTGTTTAATAAATACAGCTTAAAGAGCAATATCAAGGCAGGATTTCCAGACAGAGAGGATTCTGGAAGAAGGACAGATTCAGGAGGAGACAAAGAGGAAGAATGACAAGTAAGAGATGAGGTAACAAGCTGCCAGTCACATGGTAGCACATAAATGAGTTGATTTAACTTATAGGAGCTAGTTATACACAATTATAAGCTATCAGCCAAGTTTTCATAATTAATTATAAGTCTTCATGTTATTCTTGGGGAGCCAATGATATTGACAAAAAGTCAAATTACAAATAGTATTGTAAAGAAGAATATAGTTTTAATAAAGCTCATTTCACAAAATTAATAGGTTTGAAATGTCACTGTATGGTGCATGTGTGAAGGTTAGAGAAATACTTTTAGGACATCGTAAGAAGAGTAACTATAGCATTCACCAGAAGATGTGCGGATCACCTTCCATACTGAATTTTCTGCTAACATCACAAGTGTGCTTTGTCTTTAACTGAAAATATGTGCTATGTCTAGCAATAGATTCAGAACTTGAAGTGGGATTCACTTCTGCATGCTGTGGATATGTTTTATTACAAATGGTTAATAAATAAGCTGCTTCAGACTATGGCAGGGAAAAATGAAGACAGACCTGAAATTAAAATAGAAATATATAGAGAGAGTAGGCAGATCAGGGAGACACAATGTAGCTGCTGAAGGAGAAAGATGCCTGAAGTATACCATAGGCCACAGCCTCATGTTGATGCATATATTAATAGCAATGGGTTGATTTGAGATATAAGTACTAGTTAGAAATATGCCTGCACTATCATCCAAATATTGAAATATTGTTGTAATTAATATTGATTTGTGTGATTATTCAGGTCTGGGTGGCCAGGAACCCATGTGGAATCTCTGTTTACATAATGGCTCCAAAATGGGGCAACTACAGCCACATAAAACTTAAGATTGAATTATAGACACAAAAAACAGTTAAGCACAACTTATTGGTAGAAGAGGATGGTTGTACAAGATCCCATTTTAGAGACACCACCCATAGTTGTTCATTTTCTCAGAATTATAATGGGAAGCATCTCCAGAATGAAACAAACACTATCAGTCATTTTGAAACTAAAGGATCTATAAGTGTGGATAACATTAAAATAAATAAAATATACATATAAATGCTTTGAAAGTAAGAACAAAATTGCTAATTGTCAAATGAAGCATGGATGGAAAGAGTATGCATTAGGGAGAACACAGACTCACTCAGTACTAAATGGCCATGCAGTCATGAGAGATGCACCATTTGCTAATTGCATGGGAAGGTTGAAGTTCTAACAGTTCCTGCTGTCTGTCAGACATGGCACTATTACTCACATGAACTCAGAGAGTAGTACTTACTATAACAGAGCTTGTAGAAAACTGAATCAGTTTCAATTCAAACACTGATATTTTCCAGGCTACCAAGACATCACTGGTAGGGGAGAGGTTATGTGCACTTAATGGCTAATAGGAGAGAATCACTTTTATTTAGGGATGTGATCTGGGACATCATTAATACCTCAATAAATACCTCATAATCATGGACACATTGGGAGCACTAATTAATAACTTATAAGATACAAATACTAATAAAAATACTACAACAACCACTATTGTTGTTGCTACTACTACTACTAATAAAAGTAATAATAAGACTGGAGCTTGATGCTGAAAGAGAACTGCAAGGAGTAGGGGGAAAGGAAGTTGGAGGTGGGATGAAGTCTTGAATATATTTGCTGACAAAAAACCAAATAAACAAAAAAGTAGTTTCTCTTCAAAGAGATAAATAGATATGATTCTTTTTCTGGAGCAAATTATGAGGGATCAAGGTCTAGGAACATATACTAAGTTCTCTCAAAATATCATATTCTAACGTAATGGCTGCTTATGAACTTTTTATAGTGAAAGAAGAAAGTTGTAAGTCAAGGCTGTTTTCAAATTCATTGTATGGTGTTCTGGGAACACAGGTAATAGCAAGATGTGGTGAAGTCTATTTATAGGCATTATGTGCTGACAACACACTTAGACCTTTGATTAGTGGAAAGCTAATTTAATACATTCTAAATGTTTTCAAGTGTTTATCTGGATGTTAAATACAGATTTATTTTTTTACTCATAGGATGTAAAATCCTACACAGAAGTGGGTGTCCAAGACCCAATATTTCAAAGACTAAATATAGTGTAAATAACTCGAAATTAGCCTCTTGAACTGCCTTTCAACTCCTCCACATCCTTGAAATTTTAGTTATTCAATCAGCTTTTAGAACTTCTTTGCAGCAATTCTTAGTTTCACGATGAGAATATATTATATGCCTGTATATTAATTTTAAAAAAAATAAAATTTAAAATAATGAGACTTTGCTATCTCTTCCTATATGGTATCACTTACCAATATATTATTGGCCCTAATTGATATGCTAGCCTCTAGGACTATGTTAGTAGCCTTCTATTCTTTATAAACCATTGCTGTTAATGTGCTTTGCCATATGCACTGAATCAAGTCAATGTAAGGACTTTATTAATTCTCTTTAGTCATTTATTTATAAAATAGAGATACTACTATGCAGTCATAATCCCACATTGGATTTTAAGATGCTTAATCATACTAAGAGTAACAAATAGTAAGTTGTTTGCTACCTACCTCTCTGTTGTACAGAGTTTACTTAGAAAGCAATCATAGAACTCCTAGAACCATATTGTATTATGTGTTTTTAAGTATGCCAAAGAATATGTTAGGCTTTGTGGTGTTTTGTTTTTGACAAAATACCAAACACAATAGAGGGAGCGAGGAATTATTTTTACCAAGGTTTCAGAAATTCAGGACAGCATACTAAGAAGGATGTTGTAGAATAATCTACAACACAACATACAGGATGCACTTTAGAGCTACTACAGAATCAGGTACAAGAATATTTAGCTTTTCATGAAACAACCTATTGTGAATATTTTCCACAAATTTAAAGTTATACCACTTTATTACTCTCTGTTCAAAATGTCAGTAAGTCATCCAATTAAACACTAGGTCAGAGCACTCAATATAAGTGTCTCTGGAACCACCCATCTGATAACCTCAAAGGATATTTTATACTTATATATTTCTCAATTCATTCTAGATGAATAAAGGTCTTAATGACTGTTCTTCCAGAGGTCCTGAGTTCAATTCAATGTTCGCTCACAACCATCTGTAATGAAATCTGGTGCCCTTCCTCTGGCCTGCAGGCACACATGCAGACAGAAAACTGCAACCAAAATAAATAAGTCTTTTAAAAAATTAATTTGTGTATAATCAAAATTTGAATGTGCAAAAATATATAATTTAATTCAAAGTGACTGACAAGAAGAATAGCAAGAAGTATGACAATAACAGTAAACATTACAATGGAGTTAAAATATACAGATGTATTGACCTAGCAAATGAAATTATACTTAGGGAAATCTTCAGTTTCATGAAAAGATCAATGTCAGTAAGAATTATGCTTTATTCATTCAGTACTGTGACAGAATTCTGATGATTTAGGATACTTAATTGCATCCTGCCACTTACAAACAATATGTATAAATGAGCAGCAGACATCTTTATTCACATTAGATTATTTAAGAAAATGATTGCTGATACTGTGAAAAATGTAGAATATTTGAGTGTGCTCTTCCACAATTATTCCTGAGCCTTGGGTGCAGGAGCTGCATTGAGATGTATCCTTTGGAATTTTGCTCCAGAACTCTGCATTTTTATTCGTTGTGGTTTTCTGTTGCAAAGAGAAGTTTCCTTAATTTCCTTGATATTAGGTGAGGACTATATGTGTATATTAGGACAAATATTTGTGTGTAGTTAGGGACTAACCTGGCATAATAAAGTGATGGTTGTATTTTATCCTCTGTAATCCATTATTTCACCAGTCATGGGTGCTTGGGTATGTTTTAAATATCAGGCATAATTTCTCTCTTGTTGGATGGGTTTTAAGTCCAATTAGAAAGCTGTTGGTTACTGTCAAGCTATCTGTGCCACTACTTCAGCCATACGGTTATCCTTCCATGCTGGTTTTGTTGTGCCCACGTTGAGACCCCCAGAGAGACCACTGGAATCCAGTCAAAGTCCTGAATGCAAAAGCAAGATTTATTCTCCAGCCAGTTTGGGAGCTCAACCACTATATAAGACACATCGCAATAGGGAGAGCTCCAGTTCCTCATTTAGGTAGCTCATTTTCCTCATTGTGTATAGGCAAAAACTGTTAGCCAGGTTAATTTTGGATCAAAGTAGTTGGTCTTGCTAAAAGAAGGGTGTGAACTACTTCTGCAAAATCCCTTCTCTTTTAAGCTCCAATTCTGCTTCTATACATGCCCCTGCCCACCCATGAGCAGTTAATTCTGCTTATGTGTAGACCACAAAGCTAGGTGTTGACAAGTGGCAACACCTTGGAACATCGTGTGGTTTTTACTCAAACCCAGTGTCGTAAAAAGTTCTTGATCTTGCAGAGCTTTTAAAATTTTCCGTGTCCTTACAGTTTTTATTGTGGTTCATAAATGTCATAGCCCATTACCCAAATTCCTATTTATAAGCTCAATAAAACCAGTAATTCCCCATGTTGGTTTGCTTTGGTCAATCTTTGGTTTCATTCCCTTTTGGGAATAAATAAAAAATTGCTCATGTCTACTCCTGGAGGCAGCTTCTACTTCACTATTTCATCCAGAATAAATAATTATTGTAGATCTTAAAGAACAAAATTAACATTTTTGAATAATAATATAAAATATTTTCATGTAATAGAAGAATTCATATCATTTATTTTCTTTTAGATATTTTTATGACATCTTATTTTTTAAAGTCTTTGTTATTGGTTCCTCATGGATTTCACATCCCATTCTTCTCCCCTTTCATATCTGTCCTCTTTCCTTGCAACCTCCCCTTGTAAATAAAATAAAATAGACAGACAAACAAAAAAACTCAACTAGAAAGATGTAGTATGATACAATGAGTCACACAGTATACACTTTATTCTATACATTGTTACCAGTAAGGGTTCATTATATTGAGTCATTGGTCTACTTAAGGTCCCTTTGTCTTGGGCCTAACTCGGGACTATTCTTGAATATCCTGGTTTTGCCTTTTTGCCTTGTGTCATGGAGATTCTTCAGCTTTGGATCTGTTGGTCCATCACCTTTACATGCTTCAGCAGTTTGTAGATTAAGTGGATGTTGGGATGGGCCAAATAATAGAAATGTTTATGGGCCTGGGTGGTATGTGGGTTGATGAACCTGTCAGCTTTCTGTCATAGTCACCACCAATCTGAGCTCTCCAGCATTGTGCTGATTAGTTCATCTGCTGCAGCAGGCCGCAAAGGAGCAGAGATCTTCTCTCAAGCACTCAGGTCTGGCTCACCTGTACCCCTGCCAACCAAATCAGCTCTGCTGTGTTGCCCAGTAGTGATTTAGGGACTGCTGTCCTGAATGCTGCAACTGGTTGAGTGGCAGGATCAGCTCTCGCACTCATAATCTCAGGGCCATTTCTCCCATCGAATACAGGAGGGGAAGGGTAGGGAATAGGGAAAGGCATCCCTCCCTAGCCACTCTTCCATAGTATGCCATGTGTTTTAAAAAATGTTTAATGTTTTAAGGTAAAATATGATAATAGTATTTGTCTCCTTTCCCTTTTGCCAAACCCTTCCATTTTGTCCAGATAACTTCTCATGATCTCTTTTTCTTTGTTATGTATATGCATAAATTTTCAAATACTACCACTTAGTGTAGTTTGTGTGTATATGACTTCAGGGGTGTACACTTGGTATTGAATAACCAACTAAAGTGTTCATCACTGAATTAGACTAACTCTTACTTCTTCAGTTCTGCTAAAGTATAGTGCTTTGTCCAGAGGTCATGCCCCCAGTGATTTTGTTTCCTTTCTATATTAGCATGTCCATTTGTGTGATTTGTAGGGACTATTTTTCAGGCAAGCATTATTATATGATATTATTGGTCAAGCCTGATAGTAATCATCAAGAAACAAGATCTGACATCAGACTTCTTACTCCTATGGCTTTGCAATCTTTTCACCATTCCCTCTTTTGCTAAGTTCCCCAAGCCTTAGATAAAGGGGTTATGCTGTCTATGTATCCACTGGGGCTGGGCACCCTCCCCGATAATCTGTTGTTTCCAGGAATTTATGAAAGTCACTAATGCTGAAGGCACCATGTACTCTGAACACAGGACTGGAAGATTCAACATAGATCAGACCAGAAGACTTCCTTCCTGAAGACTACCTTTCATAGCTCCATAAGGTGTTACTCAAGCTGGTTGGCTAAATAAGAACTGGAGATCAATAGACCTATCTTATTGTGACACCTATGAATCAAAACAGTGATCAGAACTACAGGGTATCCCAGGGGCTGCAATGGAAGAAATCTTAAATTGATACTAGCCAAGAGACATAAGGTCTGCTCAGCAGGAGGGAAGTTGTGAATGGTGGAAACCTAGGCAAACTGTCTGGGACTAGTGAGGTCATGGAGAGTAAAGCCTACTTCTGCCACTTTAAAAGACCAGTGTCTATCCTGGCAGCACTCTAAATAATTATCCTTCTCATGCATAAATGGAACTCTCATGCCTCATCAAAGAAGCTCCTTTTTGCAGAAGACTGAGATCATCACAGAAAACCACAACTGTTCTCTGAATTTGGACCTGTTGTGGTTTTCTATTATGGCCTCCATCTGTTACCAAGAGGAACTTCGTTGATGATGGGCAAGCACTAAACTTATATGGGTGCTAGCCAAGGAAGATCAATTGAAGTCTTTTTTAAAAGTCACATAAATTTCTGTGTTTACATTTATTTTGATCAGTAGTTAAGTTTTTACTATTTGCTCTAAGAGCACTCAACTTCATGAATCTAATTTTATGCTATACTTTAATACTTTTTTTCTTTAAATGACTTCCATTAACTTCTGACATAAGCAGTAGTGTATAAAGCATACCATACCACTTCTCACCCACTTTCTATTTATTTTATTTGCAAAACAAACATTTAATTCATTTTATTAGCTTTATGATTGCTTGGTTAACAGTATCTCCTATATATTCTCTGTTAAATACTTTTATTTCCAACAATATGATGAAGAGTTCTCTATATGCTATTTAGTTAATATTGTACCTTTCCATTCAGGTATTTCTTTATTAATTTTTTGCACAATAGAAATATTGAAAGGTTTGTTATATTTCAATTATCTTATTTAGTACTTTATAGTCAAATTTGAAGCACACCATGCTTTCTTTGTCAATATGTAAGAATCAAAGACTTTGTTGCTTGAATTCTGAACCTTAGATATTGCACCAAATATTATGTAAAATCAAGCACATACAAAAAGAGAGTCACACATGGAAATAAGCAAAAATAATAAAGTGAAAAAGGAAATAATAATATAATACAGGTCAAAATTATGCCTTTGCCTGGATGATATAATGAGCACAGTTGAGGGTCACTTGATTTCTTTATAAGTAAATGTTTAATCAAATAGTTTATCTGAAAAAATACAGTGTTAGGTTAAATTGTCTTTAGTATACCTTGATTTCTTTAGGACAAATGGACTCATTCTTTTTAATAGACATTCTAAGAACTTTTTTGGAGATAATAATTAAAAATTGAAATAAGACTTTAGTTTTCAAACTTTCTTCTCCCTACACTTATGACTTTAAACATTGTTGAAGCACTTAAGGGAAACAACAGAGAATGAATTCCTATTGGTTTCCTATAGTTTTGATCATTAATAAGGTTTGTAAATATAAGGAATTTAACATCTGATGAACCATTAACCACATGCATTAGTAATATCATGCATACACAATTCACTCCTTTATTATGTTTTAAAATTTTTATAACACCATTCATTATTTTAGCACTGATAAATGATAAAGTAGTAGCAACCACTTGACAGGTTTCTTTGCTTTAATAAAAAGTAGTTAATTATTTTTAAATATACAGTAATACAGTTAAAGAAAGAATTTTTAAAAAGTTAATTAATGAACTTAGTCAATAATATCTAAATACCATTAAGGATACTATAAGGAATATTAAGACATTTCATGTATTCTACTGAAATTAAAACATATAATATAAATATATTGTACATTTCTACATGTAAATACATTTTAGTACATATAGATGTATCAAGGGACTATGAGTGCCAGCCTCAGAGTCCCCTCAGGGTTCAGATAGAAGGCTCACAGCAAGAGTAGGACTAAGAAAGATAAGGGGGATGAAATGAATTCTCCACTACATACTTTTCTGCATCATTTTCTTTATTCTTTCTCTGCTGTTCTCCGATGTTAAGTTTCCAGTTTACACGCACACACACAAAACAAAGGAAATTTTCTGAGCTTGGATGTTCCTTTATCTTTGAGGTTCCCAAATATGATCTATATGAAAGACTCCTTTTCTGATTGCATAACCTGCCAAGTGGAATATAGTTGCAGGGAGGTGGCTTCTAAAGTATCTGAGGAACAGAATGGAGATATGGTATTTGGAACCAAGGTTTTTGTCTATGTGACTAAATTCTCTCACTGAAGGCCTCACAAAGTAGGAGAAGCCATCCAATAAGCAGAAGAACAAGGCAGGCTTTTAAAAGTCCACAATCCTTGTGGGACAAATAAATTCAGTTATTAAGCAAGTCCCAGTATTTATTCTGTATAAAAACTATATAGCTAAATGAAAAGTCATCCTCCTGACTACTCACTTAATATGTGCCAATAAGTTTGAGATGCAATCATAAGATTACATGTAAACCACATGAGACTTCACACTGTAATGTGGATATATGGGAGGCACAAAGCTACTTCAGCAAAAGTGTGCAACAGCATTCAGAATCTATGGACCTCCAGACTTTGTTTGGACAGGATTAATCCTGCTTCAGCATAACAATGCCTCTGGTGGGTTGACATCTGAACACTAGTTGCTACCAACTTCTAATGGTCCCTGAGATATATACCTTATTATCATATTAAAGTCATATAAAGATATCTGTACATATGTATGTATATGTGTGTTTATATATGTTTTTCTTTGCCCTTCATTTTCTCATTATATCCTGAATATAAAAAGGTATAAAATAAGACATTGTTCAGACTGAAAATGGTTTGAACAGAAGATGCATTTCCACTTCCTAATGTTCAAAGTTTCAAGGAACAGTGCCTTCCCAGGATAAATCACAGTACTAATCCCTGGTGTGAAGATGTAACATTTTATCACTTCAGGTTGTCAGCATGTTTGCTAGTGGAAATGAAATACTAGTTCATGTTGCTTCAGACCACCAGTGCACATAACCACAATCTTGTACTTCCCTGCACAAAAGCATATTGATTCAGATATTATCATTTTTAGGAATCCCATATAGGTGGGTAAATTATAACTAGATTCTAATTGTCATTTTTATTATTTTACATATTGAAAATGTTTTAAAATAAAGAACTTTTATAAAAAGACACTAAAACACATAATGTCACTCTTAATAAAATACACTCATATATTTAGCAGAATTGTTAAAGTTTAATAAAACAGGTAGGGCAAAAGAGCAGAGTCAACTGGAAAAAAAACTAGGATGAGAAGGGCAATCAACATCACTCTGTATGATTAGAAGCACAGTGGGTATATATAAAGCATATGGAATTGAGCACTGACACTTGATTTCCTTTGCTCAATTGCTTGGGTAGTAGAGCACTGAGCCTTGACTGCTGATTGGATCATCCAGTCTGGTTGCTAGGATGACCTAATAGCCAAGCCAATCATTTACAGTCCAGTTATGTTTGATTACTGCTGTGACACACATGTTCATCTCATAAACCTATCTAGGGCTTAGATCTCAGTCTGTAAGTGATTGAGGTGATCAGCCACAGAGAAATCTTTGACTATGGAGTGTTAGAGTGTGAAGTATGGGACTAAGATGATGAACATGGAAGAACTGATAATCTTCATAGCCACAAACTGGTATATTGATTCAAGGTTTCTCTTCATAATGCAAAAGATCTTAGCAGTTAGAATTTCTAAACTGTATGACTACAATCTCTACATTGTGTTTAAAATTTTCCTTAGCTGACCAAATTCCATTTCCTGAGAGAAGTCAAGGAGTTAGTTCATTTTGGTATATACAGATAAAGACTGAATTATGCAAGATAAAGAAGCAACTTTATTTTGAAGATTATGATTATATAGCAAATTGGGTATTTGTTTAATTAGTATGGGCCCAAGGAAATGTTTCACAAATTCTTATGAATCTGGTTACTGTAATATTTCAATAACCATGGAATATAAAGCAGCATACTAAATATTTTCGATAACAATTGTAATACTTAAGGTAGTTTAAGACTAATTTTGTTTTCATTTTGCAAGAGATTTTTAAGTAATATTGAAAAATGGATATTTTCAAGAAAGACTGATTTTTTTCGATGATGCATATTTACTTTGGGAATATTTTTTGGGATTCAAAAATTTGACAGAGTCAAATTATATGCTGTAACCCTGTGTTTTGTTAAAAGTCATATACAATTTATGAATATATTCACATGTTGTTCTGATTTTGTTAGCTTTTCCTACAATGTAGTGGACTTCAAGATATGGATATTTTGTCAGATATTAGAAATATTTCATGTTTAGCTACTTTCTCTCAATGAAATATTCATTAGTCTAAATAATGCAAATTCTATGAATTTGTATAATGATCATATTAAAATATAAGAATATATTCTCTATCAATTAATTTAATGACTTTGAAAGCAAAGCAATTATTAGATCTGAGGGGTGTCTTGGTCAATAAAGTGCCTGTTGCACAGATATGAGCAACTGAGTGATATGGGATTTCCTTCGGGATGCTGTAATTACCATGTACAAGGCTTTGAGTGCCATCCTTAGCACTATATAAAACAAATTGGTTACCTATTGGCTTATGATTTGGGGGGTCACTCAAATTCTGATAAAGCTTATCAAGATGCTGCTAGATCATATCTTGACTCAAAATATTAATATTTTGCTGATTAATTTTTTTAAATATATTTACTTTTGTAGTATTAGATTAAAATGTTACCAAACAAATAAGAAAAATCGTTGTCAGATGTCAGTAGAGAGGTCAATACCACTGAGACATGGAGAATCATATTCTTTACTGTAAATGAATTTTATCCTCTACTGGCAGACAGGAATCCATAGAATGAAGGACTCAGTATAGTCAGTTTCATCATGATCCTATTACATAATTTTTGTTTATTTATTTATTAAAAATTACCACCTCCTCCCCTCCTCCCATTTCC
>LOJH01045282.1:8457-23523 GCA_001685095.1 Ellobius talpinus
AATCCACAAGGATGACCCCAGCTAAGACTCTAAGCAATAGTGGAGAGGGTGCCCTGTTATCAGATTGCTGACTACCTTAATTGTCATCATAGAACCTTCATCCTGCAACTGATGGAAGCAGATACAGAGATCCACAGCTAAGGACTTTAGCAAGCTTCCAGAGTCCAGTTGAAGAGAGGGAGGAGCAATAATATGAGCAAAGGGGTCAGGAGCATGATGGGGAAACCCACAGAAACACATGATCAGAGCTAATGGGAGCTCCCTGACTCCTTACTGACAGCAGGAGAACCTGCATAAGACCAAACTAGGCCCTCCAAATGTGGGTGACAGTTGTGTGGCTGGGGCAGTCTATAGGGCCACGGGCAGTGGAACCAGGATTTATCCCTAGTACTTTTTGGAGCCCATTCTCTTTGGAGAGATACCTTGCTCAGCCTTAATATAGGGGAGCGGGCCTTGGTCCTACCTCAAAGTGATGTGCCAGACTTTGTTGATTCCCCATGGGAAGCCTCACCCTCCCTGAGGAGTGGATGGGGGGTGGGGTTGGTAGAAGGTGGGAGGAGGAGGGGAGGGAGAGGGAATTGAGATTAGTATGTAAAATGAGAAAAGATTGTTTTAAAAATATATAGATAGATAGATATTTCTCTCTTCCTCTCACCCTTCTTACTTTCTCTTCCTATATCCTTTTTTCTTCACGTGTGTGTGGCATGTATAGGCATGTAAATGTGTGTTCATACATGTGTGGGCATATGTGGTGAGGGATGTTCTTGCACATGAGTGGGCTGTGTGTGGAGACCCAAGGTTGAGGTCTGGAGTCTTCCTCAGTCACTTTCCACCTCATTCACTGAGGCAGGGTCTCTCAATCGGACCCCAAGATCACTCATATGCCTGGTGTACCTTGCTCAGGGAGTCCCATCTCTGCCTTGTGGAGCTCTGGAATTATAGGTGGCTGCCGCAACACTAGGCATTTGCATAGGCTCTATGTTCACTGCTTACTTGGTGAGTAGAGCAATCTCCCCAGCCCCTCAAATTCTTTTTTAAAAGTTTTGTTTACCTTTTAAAAATATGTATGTGTGTTCTGTGTGCATGTTTGTCTGTGTTTCATATGTTTGCAGTGCCTGCAGGGGCCAGAAGAAGGCATTGGATCCCTGGAACTGGAGTTGTAGATAGTTGTGTGCCACCATGTGGGTGCCAGTAATCAAAACTTAGTCCTCTGGAAGAGCAGCCAGTACTCTTTTAACTACTGAGCCATTTCCTCAGCACCCCCTGTAGTGGTCTATTATTCGTATTTTCATAAATAAATCTTGCCTGAAGACCAGAGGCAAAGCTAAAGCCACTAGAGGTCAGGCAATGGTTGACACACACCTTTAATCCCAGGATTTGGGAGACAGAGTCAGGTGGACCTCTGTGAATTCAAGGCCACCCTGGGCTACACGAGATCAATGTAGAAACAAATCCAGGTGGATTAATCCTGGATTAGTATGCTGTATATTTCTTGGTTGAAATTTAAAATTTATTCCTAATACTCTAACAATTAAGTGTCCAGTTAGTTGTCTTTTGCTTTGAGAGAGCCAGGGCAGGGGGAAAGGGGGGCTGTAAGCCAATAAGTCAAAAGGAAACAACTATATATCATCTAATATTATCCTTTCTTCCCCTAATATAATAGATAACCTTTCAAAATTGTGCTGTCTTTCTTATGCCTTTCACCAGTAAACAAATCCTTACCATAAAATGTCATTTACTCCATCGCTACATATCTGAAAAGAAGGGCATTGAATCTTGTGATTAGATTTCTTTCCTTTTTTCTTTTCTGGTGCAGAGGCTGGGACCCAGGTCTCATTTTTCTACGGAGTTATATCCCCTCCTCTTTAGCATTTTTATAGAAAGTTTCTTTAGGTCAGGCAAGATTTGCTCTAGAGGAAAGGTAACAAACAGCCTAGAAAAGATTTATTTCAGTTGCTTAGTTCTTTGGTTCACTCGATAGGTGTTCATTATCCATCAGAATCATAGTTTTCTCTGTGTTCACATTTGAGGAGGTTAGAGGTCACACTGGACACATCGCAATAAATGCCACCTTTCTCGGGTGCCGACTGGACATTATGCTACACGTTTCTTCACAAATAGAGTTGTGTGCCTGCTCCCCAGCATATAAGGAGCCCGACTGAGACACATTTTATCTGATGAGCTTCATAGTGTGTTACTGTATGTTACACATGGCTTGAAACTAGCAATGTACCTGTGCCCCATTTATTGGGGGCTACTGGACTCTTATAATGAGAGAGTCTCTTTTAGATAGTACACAGCTACAAAAACAAAAACAATAAATTTAGTTATCCCTGAAATTCTATGAACTGACACTTAAGGTTTCCTGTCTGTTTCCAAATCACGTGTTGGAGTCTAAAGCACCATCATAGAAGGCCAACTTGATTGCCACTCTCTCCCATCCATTGTTGGTAGCTAGGCCACCCCTCTAGTGAGTGATGGATGTTTGCCCAGGTGATATCCTGTATGGAAAGTACCTCTTTATTTCCCCCAGAGCTGGCAGTGGATCCAAGGCCCAGGACGTGTGAGACACTGGCTATATCCCCGGGTTATCAAGTTTATGAACCAAGGTCTGACTGTAACCCAGACTGACCTTGAACCCACTGTCCTCCTACCTTCATCTCAGCGCTGAGATTATAGGTGTGTCCACCAGGTCCAGTGAGGAGTTCCTGCTTTTAGATGAAAGACGCTTTGGGTAAGATGCACATGGCAAGGCATAGCTGTATATTGATATCAAGAAGGCAAAACCACAGCAAAATTAGTTCTGAGGATTTGTGTGCTGAGTGAGCTGTGGGTGGAATCACTGGAACTAGTTAAATTATATTTCTTTCTGCCTGCAAGTAGGATTGAGTTCACGTTAGTTCAGCGAGCACATGACAGTTCCACTGAGCTGCTTTGTGAAAATAGGGAGAAGCCATTATTTCTCCTTGAGAAACCTACAGTCTAATTAGGAAGTCAAGACGTGCGTGTATGGAAAAAAAATAGAGACAGGGCAGCACACTCCAGTTTTAAATGTCCTGTAGTTATAACAGTTGAAAGCATTTTCCATGATCTTTGAACTTTTTATAGAATTTCTTTTTAATAGACTTAGAGCGATATGAAACTAAATCACCAGAGCCACTGATCACCCTGGCCATTTTGTAGAACACATCCTGGGAGGGTGACCTAAAAGAACAGAGGACTGTCTGTCTTTACAGTGGGAATAAGAACGTGGGACTAAAGCTTGTGACTTCTTCTCTTTGCCTTTGCTTGGACTCCGTGCGAGATGAGGTAAATGAGAAGTGTGCTTTACGACACTCGGAATGTTTGCTAAATGGAGGATAGCAGTTCCAACAGGGATGCAAAGTATTTGAATTTTCGGGATAGGATTATGGTTACTAGATCAGCCCAGCAGTGTTGACTCAGTAGCTCTGAAATTCCAGCCTGGCTGGGGATGTAGGACAGTTTGATGGAACACTTGCTTGTCATGGGTAAAGCCATATATAATCCAGGTGTGGTGACACACGCCCGTAATCCCAGTATTCCAGAGATAAAGGCGGAAGCATCAGAATGAGATCATCCTCAACAATTTAATTAGTTTGAGACCAGCCCCAGAGCACGCCAGAGTCTTATCTCAGAAACAAAACAAAGTTTCAGCCATGTGTATTATGAACTATTGAGTTTTCAATATCGGAAAGTCGGGTAGGAAATGCAACATTTAAGTCTAATACGTGCCAGCTCTGTGTTCACATATTTTACATTGTTTTCCTTTGAGTCTTAGCTGTCAGCCAGAGGATAGACGTCATGTCTTCATTTTACAGTCAAAAGAGGAGCAGAAAGTAAACAGCATGGCCTGTCACAGAAGAGGGCACGTAGGCCTCTAGATAGCTTTGTACCCTTCTCTTGACATTGATGTGGCTCCAGTCAAGTCATGGATACATTGTACATCCTACCAGCCTGACTCTCCCCACAAATATGTAGCATATGAATGTAGCTCATTGAAATTCTTATATCTATTCTTCATATTATTTGAAAACGATGAATAGACAAGTGCCTGGGAAAACTTGATATTGTGTTATTATCTTTTTGGGGTTTTCAGCCAGGGTTTCACTATGTAGCTCTGTAGATCAGGCTGGCCTCAAGCTTACAGAGATCCACCTGCCTCTACCTCTCAAGTACTGGGATTAAAGGCATGGATCACCACTGACAGACATATTATTGATCTTTTTAAAGATCATATTTTTTGACAAGTCCATACCTGTATACAATGCTTCTTGATCATATCCACCCAATGTGTCCCCTCCCCCCAGACCTGCCCCTCAACATGGTCCTTCCCACCATGGTCTTTTTATATGACCCACTGAGTCCAGTTAGTGCAGCTGTGTACTGATAGTATTGATCTTAACTGTTAGAAATTGGCCTGTCAGTGGAGACCAAAGATGAGTGAATTCAAACTCGTGTAACTTCTTCTTATCGATTTCAGAGATTTAATAACAGAGTGGTTTTGTTTGTTTGTTTTGTAGTTTTGAAGTTTTTGTTTTGGTTTGCTTTTTTGTTTTGTTTTGTTTTTTTTTTTTGATTTGAGACACAAGCTTACCAAGTAGCTGAAGCTGAACTATAACTCACTGTAAAGCCAGGCTAGCCTCATACTCACCCACCAAGGGCTGGGATTATAATTGTGCCCCTCACTCTCGGTTTAGAAATTCTTTTGTTATATCACAGTTTTTAATTTTAGCCAAAGCCATTTCTAAAACTGGAGCTTCTCGGTGGCGGCATGTGGATTAGCGTGTTCCGTGCGTTAGTCTCTTGAGCGCAGTTAAGTGCCCCTCCTTGAAAGTCATTCCAGTTGGGTCACAATTATATTTCTTTGTTTCCTTTGTAAAGAGAGGATCTCATATGGCTCAGGTTGGCCACAAACTCATTTTGTAACTAAGGATGATGAGCTAGAAGCTCCTCCTGCCTCCCCTTCCAGAATGATGGGGTTGTGAGTCTGTGTCTCCACATCTGGCGTCTGTGGAACTAGGAGTCGAATCTTGTGCTAAGCAGTGCTCTGCCGGCTCCATCCCTAGCCCCCCTTTTACAAATCTTCATTCTATAACTCTTTTTTTAAATATTTATTTATTTATTATGCATACAATATTCTGTCTGTGTGTNCCTTTGGAAGAGCCAGCAATGCTCTTAACCACTGAGCCATCTCTCCAGCCCCCATTCTATAACTCTTAAGCGTGAAGTTTATCTAAGTTTTAGAACTCTAAGGTTTTTTTTCACTTACTTCGTGAAGCTACGCTTTCTCCTACTTTTCAATTTATCACATTCTAGCCCAACATCGTGTATTATGGCATTAATCTAGACTACCAAAATATCATTATTCCTTTATATTTATGGAGCACAGTTCTTACAGAACAGTACTTCCTCTTCTCTATTACAAAATATATTGTTTTAATTCAAAAGTTACTACTTGGTGGTGTGAGTTACATCCTGTACACACAGACCAGAAGCATAAGCTGTTCCGTAGCTCACTTGGTTCCTCTGGGGGTACAAATCAAACTGACCACAGCCCTATTTATAAAATCCCAAGGAGCTGTATTTTTCTGAAATGTAGGAGATCATATGTGTTTCATTGTAGTCAAGAAATAAATATTTGGAGTGGGGGAAAAAAGAAAATGGAAACGCAAAAGTATTTATTATGTGCCTATATAAAAATGCCATGATGGAAGCCATTTTGTTTCTTTGTTTACAGGTGGTTTTTCTGGGATGTGATGTATATCTCCAAATCCCAACTTTTCGGTTGACTGAATAGCTTGGACTGGCCTTCAAGTCACAGTCTTCCTGCCTTAGCTTTTGAATATAATGGGATTGTGGGTATGACTAGCATCCCGACCCATTATTGTGTATAATTACTATATGCTAAAGACAGGTGGATAGAGATATATCACTATAGATTGGGGAGTGTAACTAAGTGGTAGAACCTTGCTTGGCCTGCCTAGGGTCCCAGGTTCAACATCATAAAAAGCAGAAATTCAGGCCAGGCCATTGTTGCACTTCCTGCCACACCTAACAACCACGTGGTGGAAGGAGAGAATCAGCTTCCAAAAGTTCTCCCTCCTAACACATGCTCACCATAGGGCACACACATGAACACACAATAAATACATATAATACTTTTTTGACTGCAAACTATCCTAAACTCTAAACACAGACTTATACAAAGGTTTGTTTCTTAGAACGACTGACTTTCTATGTTCTCTCATGGAAAGACTTACTTCTCTACCCAATGTTGGCTCTACTCCCAATTTTCTGAAAAACCTAGTGTTTCTTGATTTCCTCCTTTCTCTTCCTTATCCCGCCTCAGCCCTGCATCCTCTCATCTATCCCTGATTTTGTCAGTCTCTATGACTGCCATTTTGCCTTGCCAACCAGAAGTGGTGATGCCGGCTTCAATTCCATCCTCATTGGTCCTGGCTCTTTATTTGTTGCTGCCAGCACTGGCTCTCAGTAGGTCTTGCATCTGTCACTCCTGGAGAAGGCAGAGCATGCTACAGCTACTCAGTCTAGATTCTATTTGGGAGACTCGTGACATCCACAAGGTATAGAGTTCAGTGAATTACCACCTCCTCTGAGCAACTCAGGAAGTCCTTTCTCTGAAACACCTAGGACAGGAAGGTTTTGGATTTCAGTCTTTCAGGTTTGGGGTACCCAAGTGGACTCTGCTGGGAAGCATCCTTAGCCCAAAACCGACAGTCTCTGATGGGTCTCAGCTCTGAGCAGCATCCCTGTCATCAGGTGGAACTTTTCCTAAGTATCTGTCACCTAAACATCAAGCCACATTGGATTCTGTCCATCCTGCTCCTGTATGATTTTTGTCTTAACTAGTTATATTGCAATGGCCATATTTCAAATATGGAGGATCAAGGGTAATGTCTCCAACATATCTTTGTGGCGGAAGACGAAACCCAATCCTAACATCCCCTGATTCCACCCCATCACTACACCTTTCTCTGCCACAATGGTAACAAAGAGCATCTCTAATAAATCTTATTCCCAGTTAGTGATCTGAGAGAGTGCATTGTACTCAAACAGCCCTCATCCTTCACATATATAATGTGTTAGCTTCCTAGCACAGATTCTTTTTATTTACATGTATTTACTGTGTGTGTGAGAGAGAGAGAGAGAGTGTGTGTGTGTGTGTGTGTGTGTCTGTGCATGCGTGAATATGTGTATGGGAGAGAGAGAATGTGCGTGTGGTGATGAGGGGTGTATGTGCATGGGGGCATGACCATATGTGTGCCAAGGTGTACATATAGATGTAGGACTCTTCTACCTTATGGTTCTGGGGATACAGCTCAGGTCCTTGGTGACAAGCACCTTTACCTACTGATCCATCCCACTAACCAGGCCTCAACCTGCTTGCTTCTCAGAGCAGTTACTTCTGCTTTACCTCATTATTAATTTGCTTTTCAAGTAATTGGGGTTTTTTTTAACTATTTATTTTTATTGTGTGTGCATTAATGTTTTTCCTGCATATTTTTCTCTATAAGGGTGTCAGATCCCTGGAACTAGAACTTGCCTTTCTTGGTTCTGGAACAATGTGTCACCTTAGTTCATGTTGTGCTGCCGTGACAGAGTGCCACAGACTGAGTCATTTATGACAAATAGAAACCTATTAACTCTTGGTTCTCTGGCTGCTGGGATGTCAGCACCTGGGGAACTGGCATCTGGAGAGGACTTTCTTGTTTGTGGGAGGCTAAAGGGCAGGTGACAGGGAGCATGTGTGGTCAGGAACCAAATCCTGACAGGGTTTCCGTGTGACCAGAAACCAAATCCAGCTCTTCTACAATGATTTACTCTGGTGCCACTTGGTAACAGTGGGGCCCTTACAGTCTGATCATCTCTAACTATGTCCTCTCGATACTTATCCGTGGGAGTTCAGATTCTAATACATGCTTTGTGGGAGATCATAGCAAGTCTATTCTTAAGAACCCTCCTTTAAATGAACTTACCTACTTAAGAAACATGGTGTATTTTGAAAGAACATAAATTTTAAAAGCAAATGACTGGTTACTTAATCGCTGTGAAGAGACACCATGACCAAGGCAACTCTTATAAAAGAAAGCATTTAGCCGGGTCCTTGCGTATAGTCTCAAAGTGGTAGTCTCTGATCATCTTGATGAGAAGCAGACAGGCATGGTGCTGGAGCAGTAGCTGAGAGCTTTACATTCTAATTCATGGGCAGCAGAGAGAGAGAGACATTGGGCCTGGTGTGGACTTCTGAAACCTCAAAACCCACCCCTAGTGACATACCTCCTTCAACAAGGCCACACCCCCTAATCCTTCCAATCCTTCTCAAACAGTCCCATGCCCTAGTGACTAATCATGCAAATATATGAGCCCATGGGGGCCCATTCTCATTCAAACCACCACAGCAAGTATAATTCTTAAAGAACATTCTGAAAAATGTAAGGAATAGTATTAAAAAAATATATTTTGTTGGGTTCCCCCCTAAATTTTCTCATTACACTGGTTGTCTATTTTTTTTAAATGGTTCCGAAGACAGTGCAGCTGATTTGAGTAAAAAAAAAAACCACAAACATCAAACTCACGTATTTTGTAGCTAGAGTGTCTTGACCAGTGAATGAACACACTGGAAGAGGGGACTGTAACAAAGTCAACAGAAAGCCACAACTGGCTACTGAACAGAACCCCCCAATGTAGATTTCTTTGTTGGGCTGAGGTATTTTAAAGCCTTATCTAAAGAAGAAACTTTTGGTCCTTAGGTCAAATTGCGACTCAAATAGTGTATTTAGACCCACTGTAAGGTTGAGGGAGAGCTATGGGAAGCTCTTCCGAGCACAGTGGGGTGTCTGATGAGGAGGCGTGTCCAGATTGTCCCTGAGAGATGTGATGTGTTGGTGTCTAAGAAGGCGATTTTAAGGCATCGTAATACAAAAGGCAGTCTTAAGTTTTTCACCAATTTTTGTTCTGCCAAGAGACCAGTAACTAATGTCTTATGCCCCTCCCATGACCTGGCATTGTGAAAAACTGTTCTCAGGATTGATGAATGTGTAATACATTTTCTCTCTTTCTTTTTCTAGCCAAGGACCATTGTCATCCATTAGAGCAGTGATCAAGAGATGTAAGTCTGTTTTTTTCTGCTCTGTGTCTTCCTCTGTGGTAGAGTTATAAACAATGGTTTAGGTTCCCAGCAAACAATTGTAGATGATGAATCTGCAAAGGCCCCAGCAACTGTAGCTTCTCTTTAGAGGTAATAAGGCATTTTTGGCAGCTAGTTTTTCAGCTACCGTAGGTTGATAAGCCAGAACCTCACTTTTCCCTCATTGCATCAAGTAATTTAATCAAGTAATCAACAAAATCTGGAGCTGGGCACAGTGGCACATGCCTGTTGTCCTGGCATTTAGGAGGTGGAAATCAGAGGATCCAGAGTTCACAGTCATACTTGGCCATATGAGGAATTTGAGGCCAGCCTGGTCTACATGAGACTCTATCTCAAAAAACAAAACTGAAAATTTAATCTGTTAATACATATACATATCTATGAGCAAACAGAATTTTGTGTAATAATTTTTCTAAAGTACAAGGTGTCTGTCTGCTGGGTTTAAAAAATATTAAGCCCTGGGCTAGAGAAATGGCTCAGTGGTTAAAAGCACTGGCTGTTCTTCCAGAGGAAGTGGAAGAACACTTCCACTTCAGCACCCACATGGACTGTTCCAGTGAACCCGATGTCCTCTCTGTACTCAAGGGCACTAGGCATTCACATGGTGCTCAGACATACATGCAAGCATCATACCCATACACATAAAACAAAAAATAAAAAAGAATATCAAACCTGTATCTTTTGATTAATTTGCTCTCTTCATGTATGGGGGGGTCAAGATAGGGTTTCTCTGTGTAGCCCTAGCTGCCCTGGAACTCACTCAGTAGACCAGGCTGGTCTCGAACTCAGAGTTCTGCCTGCTTCTGCCTCCCCAATGCTGGGATTAAAGGTGTTGCCACCACTGCCTGACTTCTTCATAAAAAGTTTTTAAATTGTGTATATAATTATATATAATGTATATATGTATTTCTATAAAGATATACTCATACTTCTATATAAAAATAGAACTGCTGTAATTCTCTCCAAACTTAGCATTTATATTTTGTGTCTTCGCCCCTTAGATGGTGTTTTATACTTGCCATTGGTATAGAATTTTAACATTTTGTAAGGAAAAGGATCTGAAAAGCTCTTTTATTTAAACAGGACGTGGGTTACCTGTTACAGGAAAAGGAAAGATGTGATTTTAGATGTTTTACACAGTATCTGAGCCAAGATTGCCACACTAAAAAGAATATAGCCTTTTTTTAGGAATATAACTTTTAATATACAATATGAGTTTAAGGCATCCACACGTCATGAAGAACAGTACAGTGAAAATCAATATGGTGGCAGTTCATAAAAATGTGTCATCTATAGTAAAGAGAAGGTCAGTGGTCAAGAGCACTTGCTGTTCTTTCAGAGGTCTGGGGTTTGATCCTTGGCACTCACATTGGGATGGGAAAAGTGAAAGAGACAGAATCTTTTGGTGTCTCTTAAAGCTGTTCCCTTTAAGGGACAGTAATGGAGGAGATGCGTGGTCATCTTTGTGAATCCTTGCCTGCTGAGGAGGGGAGCATGCTGTCCCTGCCTGGCACCTTCCCCTCTCCTTCCCTGGAATGACTTCCACTTTGTACCTCATCCCCCATAGAGTCCCCAGGATGGAGTTTGCTTAGACTGTGCAAGACTTAGAGGGCAGAACAAACCGAAAAAGTGGCCAGAGAAGTAGAAAAAACCGGGAGACAGCTGCCTGTGACCTAAAGGATGGACATAGTACAGTGCGGCCACGAGCCATGCAAAAGGTAGACAAGGACAGGCTATTTTGTCCCATGCTTGGGATGTCGGTGGAGACAGCAGTGATGGTAGAACGTTTGAACCGTGAATGGAATGAAGTTTGGGAGTAATGAGGAGAGAGGGCTGGTGTTTGAGAAGTCAGCAGTCTTGTAGAGAGAGCCTGTTTGTAGTCTGCTGAGGGTGAGAAAGTTTGGGGGTATTTGTGTCTGGTGGGGAAGCAGTCACTGGGGATCAACTGGGGAGTAAGAGAAGAGGAAGGTAGCACAGCGGCTCTCGCAGAGGGAGGAGATGGAGCAATGGGAAACTGAGCTAGATTTGTGGTCCCAATGACCCATTTCTTTTTCATTCCCGTGTGTCACTTACATAGTAACAATTACACAAGTGTCTGCATTTGTTCTGTCGCTAGACAAGAAGGCCAGATAGATGCAGTATTATCATTCCTATAAACAAAATGAGGAGTGATCACCATCACCACTCCCATCCCTCCTTTTGTCTATTTAAGAAAATTTGTAGGGCTGGAGAGATGGCTCAGGGGTTAAGAGAACCGGGTGCTCTTTCAGAAACCCTGAGGTTGATTTCCACATGGCATCTCACATCTGTGACTCTGGTCCTAGGGGATCTTTTCTGGCCTCTGTGGGCACCACCAGGCATGCACAGAGTACACAGACATACATGTAGGCACACATCCATATACAGTATTCATAGTTACTGTTGGTGAGGGCTGGGAATCCAACCTGGGTCCTCTAGAGGGGCAACTCGTGCTCTTAACTTTTTCCCCAGCTACTAATTTAACGAGAAAATTTTTTAAAGAAAAAGTTGTAATTTTTTTTATCTTAGCAGCTAATTAAGATGTATGTTTTACTAGCCCAGACTCTACCATCTAACCCTGACAAGAAGAGAACCTTTGTTATTTTTTAGGGCAATATTCCACAGCTAGTTGCTTTTCAAATTCTTTAATATTGATTCTAGTTCCAGTCTATGGTGGGTCTTTGTATATTCTTTCTTGTGAGTCCTAAATATTCTTTAAAGTTTTTTTAAATAGGTGATAATTGGATATATATGACCTTTCATTAACCTTTTTGCTGTTCATTTTCTTTTTTCTTTTTTTTGTTTTTTTGGGTTTTTTTTTTTAAGACAGGGCTTTGATACATAGCTCAGACTGGCCTGGAACTCACTATGTGCACCAGGCTGGCCTTGAGTTTATGGTGATTCTCTTGCCTTCCAAGTGCTGAGATTATAGGTGTGTGTCACAACCCTCGGCCCTTTCATTAACTTTTTGAGACATAAATATCTGTAGAATTCAAATTTAGCTGACACTGTTTCTGTCCCAGGAATTGGGACTGCCTCACACTTAGAAGCAGGGCTGTCAGCAGATGAGCTAACCCTGTTTTACAGTTGAAGGGAAACTGAATCCAGGGAGGTAAGTAGCTCACAAAGTAGAGCCGGGATGTAGACCATGGAGTTGGCCACTCTGGATGCCCCTGATGTCACATGCATCCGCTCACACCCTGTCCAAAATAATGTCACTGCTGAGTTTATTATTGTGACTTTTACCAATAGGGTGTTCTATAACAAGGACATTTATAACCTATATATTTGTTTCCTCTAATTGTTTAACAGATAATTTAAAATAATTTAGGACCAAGACTAACATCCAACTCACCTAGTACCAAAGGAGACAAGCAATATGGAGAAACAAGCTTCTCCGAACCTCCCCCACTGTCACAGCCGTGACCTCAGGTTGCTGACTTGCCTGTGCACCTCTCTTCCTATGGCTTAAGGAGGATCAAAGACGGTCTTTCCAGGCTTATGATCCCATTAAAACACAGAGGGCTCTGTATTGGTGGTAACACTACAAATCCACTCTCAACTTCTGACCGTATGAAACCATGTATGGTTCATCAACTTTTTCTTCTCCATTTAAGTGTGCAGAATGGGGGAGAACGTGGAGATCTTCCCCACAAGCTGTTCTTTAGAATGGGTTCCTTGAGAACAGAGGCAATACCTCTTAGGTAAAAAGCAACATGGCAGGTGGTCTTGCTGCTGAGATCCTCATAGAGCATAGGCAACTGGCTCGTCCTTTCACTCCCTTTCCTCTTCTGTAACCCCTTCTTTTTCTCCCTTAGCATTCATGAATAGTACAGAGCACAATGCCCCGTGGAAGAGGTATGTTTATGCCAATGAGACTTAAGTCTTGGGGAAAGTGTGCCGTGTCTGCTGATTCCGTCTTCAGTGGTGATGGTGGGGAAATGACTGCAGCAATGAGACCTTAACAATCAGACATCTCACACAGAGCTCTGACCTCCTCTCCTCTCTGGTAGATAAACGTCCCTCAGGGTGGCTCAGCCTTGATCCAAATGTCGACTGTCGGTGGAGCCAGATGATGCCATGAGCACGTTCCAAGTTGAGACTCAAACATGGGTTTTGGGTTTCATATGTTGGGGGTTTCACCTATGCTGCCCAGTGTAGGTACAGCTGTCCCAGCTCTAAGTGTAGCCCAGATTTCATTCCTGCCTTCATTGGTGTCACCTTCAGCTCTGGCAGCCATGCTCAGAGGAAAGTTGGAAGACAAAGAAGAGAAGCACGCTTCCAGTCTTCCCAAATCAGAAGCACTGGGAGAGTAATGGAGAGGCAGGTGGTGAAAGCTACCGTTTGAGTACAAATGCCCTTGTGTGCAAGTCTTTATGGTAGAGTAGTTGAAGATGCCACCCACTGAAGGGATCTTTGAAAATAGAGATAATGTTCTGTTATATCAAAATGGATCTCCAAATGTGACCTATTTGCCACATTGTCCTATTGAATTGATTTCCTTTATAAATAAAATACTGGAAAAAATTTAAGCCATGAAGCTTTTATTTGAGTCTGGCAAGGTGAGTAGACACAATCTCACCATGTAGCGTGGACCAGCCCGGAACTCATTATGTAGACCAGGCTAGCCCTGAACTCACAGAGATCTACCTGTGTCTGTCTTAGCACTGGGACTAAAGACGTATGCTACCATACCTGGCTGCCATGGAGAGGTTTGAGTTTGAGACTTGAGGGAGAAGTCATCGCTTCACACACAAAAATGTGTGTTATAAATATGATCATGAAAGGGTCTTGAGCACCTTTATATTTATTATTATTTCTTAATCAATAGAACTACTGTAAAGGTCAGAAAAGTTAGAAAATAGATTTTAAGAATGTGTTACTTCTACACTTTTTACAGTAGAAATTTAAACTATTGTATTAGGACAGTCCTGTGGATAAAATTTAAAATTTCCTTCCCATTGTTACTTCGTTTCATAATCTCAATGCCTCACCCTGCAGGTCTCTCTCCAATAACTTTTCTCTGTTCTTTCTTCACATGGTGATTTTTCAGAATGACTTAATATTTTAGATGCTATTTGAAATCTATTATTTTCTTCTGCAATACAAATATATGATTATAATTATCTGTACCATATCCAAAGATCATTTTGATTTATTTTTCTTAGAGGTATTAATGGTAATTACCTTCCATATGTGTCCTTGTAAGCTAACTTATTTTTAATTGTGTACTCTACAGAAATCGATTCTTTACTGAATACACTAATATGGTGCTACACTAACTTATCTTTTCTCTCCTAGCTTCTCGGACCTGTATTCAGAGTGAACTTCATCGGGATAGGAGGTATGATTACATTTATAGCAGAGGGATATTCTGATCATGTAAATTAAAGTATCTGATAATTGGCAGGTTATTTCACCTTCATAAACAGTGTTATACTGAGATCTGCCTCAGCAACACATCTCTAAATCAAGCTCTAAGTTTGAGAAGTGAAGGTTTTGCTTTAGAGAAATAACACAGGCCTTAAAAGATTCTTCTCTGTTTGCTGTATTCAATTTTAAATTAATTATTAAGCAACTATTCGATGTAAATGTTATTATAATGACTTAGAGAAATGATCTGTTCTTTATAAGTACTAATAAATGTTGCCTAGACATAGAAATGGAGGGCAGGGTAGAAATGGGTTAGAAGGGTAACAGAAAAGGCTAGATAGGTATATGGATGGATACATGGTAGAGAGGTAAATAGAAAGAGGGTAAAAGAGAAGGATGGATGGATGGATAGATAGATGGTAGGTAGGTAAATAGATAGATGATAGGTAGGTAGATAGATAGATAGATAGATAGATAGATAGATA
>LOJH01045283.1:0-13628 GCA_001685095.1 Ellobius talpinus
AAAGCATTTGTTCAACTATGTTCATAGCAGCATTGTTTGTAATAGCCAGAACCACTCCCAACTTTATACTGTATCTTTTTAAAACCCACCACGTTCAATTTATGCTGCTCATACACTCCTGGGTGTGGGTCATACAATGGAGTATCAGGGCTCACACCCTTTAGGAAAACTGATTCTTTGCCCTAGAAGTCATCACTGTCAGGATGGTGGCTGGTAAGCCCCTCCCACCTCCTGCGTAGAATGCGGATTGGCTTGATCTTGTGTGAATCTTGTGCAGGCAGCAACAGCATCTGGAAAAGCAGTTCACTCTTTAGGGATGATTACTTTCAGCCCCTGGAGAAATGATTTTCTGCATGTGTACATGTGATGGAGGTGGTGTGGGTGGTGCAAGTGTGTGCACGTGCATATAGAGGCCCAAGGTTGACATCTCATATCTTCCTTGATCACTGTCCACCTTACATACCAAGGCAGGGTGTCATGGCAGTTTTATGTCAACTTGACAGAAACTATAGTCATTTGGGAAGAGGGAACCTTAGCTGAGAAAATGCCCCCAACAGATCAGCCCATGGGCAAATTTATGGTGTGTTTTCTTGATTGTTGATTCATGTGGAAGGGCCCGGCTTACTGTGGACAGTGCTGTCCCTGGGATGGCGGTCCTTGGTGTTCTTATAAAGCAGACTGAGCAATCCATATGGGAGAAAGTTAGTAAGCAGCACCCCTGAATGACCTCTGCATCAGCTCCTGCCTCTAGAGTCCTCTCCCAACGTCCCTCAGTGATGGACTGTGGTGTGGAACCATACGCTAAAATAAACCCTTTTCTCCCAAAGTTGCTTTTGGTCATGGTGTGCTATCACAGCAATAGAAACAATAATGAAGATACAAGCTTTCTTGCTGAATCTGGAGCGAGTTTGGCTAGTGTAGCTAGCCAGCTTGCTCTGGGGAATCAGTCTGTCTTCCATGTGCTGGGCTTACAGGTGACCACCACTTCCACCTGGCTTTTATGTGGGTTCTGGACTTCTCAACTTTTGTCCTCATACTTGCCTACCAAGTACTTTCTCCACTAAGATATCCCTCCAGACGGAGTTCTTTCCTGGTAACATTAGCAGTTCTAGGATTGGTCTTTTTGTATCACTTGTGTTTTAACTTTGTCGTTCGGTTTTACATATTTAGGGGGGACAGTGCATGTCTGGTGCAGTTATATACTGTATAATGATCACATCAGGATAAACTTTTCTTAAAAATACAATTTGTTTTTATAACAGTTTTAAGTTTGCAGGAAAGTCAGGAAGATAGTTCACTAATGTATCTTGCACCAGGGCAGCTGGCTGCCTGTCACACTGTGATACCAGTAGCTAAAGTCCACACTGACTTACAAACTTTAATTTTTCCCTGAAGATCCTATTAAGAGCCAGCTTTGGTCATCCTGTCTCTGGAGTTTCCTCTAGACAGTGACCATTTCTTAGACTCTCCTTATTTTTCACTACTTTGACATTCAGGCAATTTAAGGATCCTCCAGTTTGGGATTTCCTGGTGTTTTTCTTGTGGCTAGACAGAGTCCCAAAAGTTTGAGAAGACAACCGCAGAAATACAGACTTCATCATCTGGCTGAGAGAGTGGGTGTGCTGAGAGAGTGGGTGTCTCCACTCTGAAGTTAGTCTTTCCTTTCCTTGGAAAGGGAGTCACAAGAAGGAGTTCATTGTTAAGGGATGGAGCATCATAAGGAAGTCACCATGCAGCTGTTCACACATAGGGAATGGTGTGTTGCAAGCTGGAAGTCATCATGCAATTGTTCACACCTAGGGGATGGAGTGTTGCAGATAGGAAGTCGCCATGCAGCAGTTCACAGCTAGGGGATGGTGTGTTGCAGATAGGAAGTCACCATGCAGCAGTTTACAGCTAGGGGACGGTGTGTTGCAGGCAGGAAGTCACCATGCAGCTGGTCATACCTAGGGGATGGTGTGTTGCAGGCAGGAAGTCACCATGCAGCAGTTCACAGCTAGGGGATGGTATGTTGCAGGCAGTAAGTCACCATGCAGCAGTTCATACCTAAGGGATGGTGTGTTGCAGGCAGGAAGTCACTATGCAGCAGTTCACAGCTAGGGGATGGTGTGTTGCCGGTAGGAAGTCACCATGCAGCAGTTCACAGCTAGGGGATGGTGTTACAGGTAGGAAGTCATCATGCAGCTGTTCACACCTAGGGGATGGTGTGTTGCAGGTAGGAAGTCATCATGCAACTGTTCACACCTAGGGGAGGTAGTTTTCAGGTAGGAAGTCACCATACAGCTGTTCACACCTAGGGGATGTGTCACTATGTAGGCGATCACTCTTACAGGGTGGAATATGGTGGTTTTGCTTTATATCATTGAGGGTGGGAAGTGTTACCTAGATAAGTTATTTGAAATTTCTTTATGTAGGATATTTGTCTATTCTCCATCTACTTCTCAGTTCAATTATTTTGATAAGTATTTAACCAAAGACTGATTTTGTTGCTGAAACGTTTGAGAACCCTTGTGTTTGGCTCTGTGCTTTTTATACATCTCAATGTGTTTATTCTGAGCACTCCATTACTTCTTGGGCACCAAGACTCATATGTAACCCCCCCTCCCAGTGTGACCTGGAGTGACTTATTTCTCCAAGGATCTTGTTCTTTTTATTAGAAAGTGGAATCATACATGACTTAGAGTGCTTGCTGCTTCTGGAGCTGTTGTTGCTTCCAAGCTCTGCCAGAGATTTGTATATTACCAACCTTCTTAAATGCATATGTATGAATATCTCTCTATATAGTTATCTGAGTCTGTGTTATACTAAATAAACATGGGTTACTATGTCCTGAGGCCACCATCTAACCCATGATCTGTTGGTGTCATGGAATATTAGGCCCCCACCTTGCTTGGCTCTCATTTCTCACTCCAATAGTGCCTTGGTCATGGCGTCTCTTCACAACAATAGAAAAGTAACTAAGACAAATGGTTTCTTGGAAGTTTTGTACATAGTACCCCATGGCATTCCAAATTCACAAGTACTTTTCAAAATCCTATTCTGTATTTATTAGTGAAGGAAAGGTTTCAGTGGTTAAGAGGACTTGTTCTTTCAAAAGACCCAGGTTTGGTTCTCAGCACCCATATGGTGGCTCACAGCCATTGTCAGTGTCAGTTCCAGGGGATATGATGCCCTGTTCTTACCTCTGTGGGCACATACATACATACAGGCAAAGCACTCATACACATAAGATAACTAAATCTACAAAAATATTAAAGTGGATCCTAATATACCTATTAATACATAACATATACTTATATATTTGTTTATACATCTTGAATTTATTTGTATGTTTTAGAATATACATGTTATGGAGTCAAAAATCAGGAGCTAACACTGAGATGCTGCAAAGAAAAATTTAATAATGGCTGGGCCATATTTTCAGTCTCCCATAGTAGAATGAAAGTGGCCCAGATTAAAAGCACAGCAGTCTCTTTATACCAAGCGAGCAAGTGATTAAAAGTGGAATTTTGCAGTTATTTTTTATGATCATAGGAAAGGGACATGTTATAGGTTTATGGTTAGACAGTTAACATACTATGAAACATCTTATGGTCAGTCAATTCTCAGAACCATAGAAACAGTTTATGATATGATTCACAAGATTATTGGGGAAGAACCAGTCTAACATTGTTAACTAAAGAGAAAATGGAGTCAACTGTCCCCTACAATACATGATAAGAGGTATATATATGGCTTTCTATATAAGTACCATTTGGTTGACATATATATTTATTAAGAAGCAGTGATTTTTTTCCTGTTTTCTTTTAAAGTGAATAGTTGATTCCCCATGACCCAAAGTTACTCTGTGAAGTTGATTTCTCAACATTTCCCTAAATAATGTGATAGCTTTTTAGACTCTATTACTTACACTATTTCTAGACTGAGCGATTTGAAGACTGTTTTCTTTTTCTTACACAGACAAAGAGACACTAAAAGACAGAGTCTCTTCCTCCTCTTTAAAATGAGAATTGCAGAAGCCAGTATGTTCTAGATTGCTTATTCCACAGAAACCAGTACATCCAGCTGGGCAGTAGTGGCACACACCTTTAATCCCAACTCTTGAGGCAGAGGTAGGCGAATCTCTGTGAGTTTGAGGCCAGCCTGGTCTGCAGAGTGAGTTCCAGGACAGCCAGGGTTGTTATACAGAGAAACCCTGTCTCAAAAAACAAGAAAAAACAAACAAACAAGCCAGAAGAAGAAACCAGTACATCTGGGGTTGCTTATTCTTCAGAAGGCAGTGTGTTCCAGATTGCGTATTCTTTGGGAAGGTGTATGTTCTAGACTGCTTGTTCTTTGTTACTGGCTGGCATGTGGAGATGGTCAATCTCACCCCATTCACTGTCTCAGACAACCTTAGATGTTTCCACAGTGCAAACTAAGGAACTTTGGCCACTAGCCAACCCTTGTGACTTCAGGGAACTTACTCTGTTCCCCATTCATTGTGGAAAGAGTACTCTGGGCTATCTTTTAACACTCTTTCCCTTAACCCCACGAGAAATGGAAAACTGAAAATGTCTAACTGTAAAGTTGCCCCAGGGATGAGGGGTATGTGAGCCATACCTGGAGGAACTTCCCTCCCTCTGGTTCTAGGTACAGCACGTGGCCCTCCTGGGGGTGGTTCTAGGTACAGCATGGTGCCCTCCTGGGGGTGGTTCTAGGTACAGCATAGTGCCCTCCCGGGGGTGGTTCTAGGTACAGCACGTGGCCCTCCTGGGGGTGGTTCTAGGTACAGCACGTGGCCCTCCTGGGGTGGTTCTAGGTACAGCATGTGGCCCTCCTGGGGTGGTTCTAAGTACAGCATGGTGCCCTCCTGGGGTGGTTCTTGTACAGCATGGTGCCCTCCTGCGGGTCCCTGAGTAGGTGTGAAGTTCTGAGTCTGGGGCAGTCTGGTCCTTTTCCTCCATGTGGGCTGCTCCTACCCCGCTGTCTGATCCTAGGGCTGGCATGGTCCCTGGGCTACTACTGTCCAGGAGGTGCCATCCTACTGTCTCGTCACATCTTCACCTATAGCCTTGCTCATTTGGTTATCTTGCTGTCCTTCTTTTTCAGAAGTGTGTTACAGAAGAGTGTTTCTTTTTTGAACGACTGGAATCTAATAACTACAATACTTACCGGTCAAGGAAATACTCCAGTTGGTATGTGGCACTGAAACGAACTGGGCAGTATAAACTCGGATCCAAAACGGGACCTGGGCAGAAGGCCATACTGTTTCTTCCAATGTCTGCTAAGAGCTGATTCACTTTAGAAACTGTTAATGAGAGAAACGAATGTACGCAACTAAGTTTGGACGCCTGGATAAAAACTCATTATGTAACAGTAAGACACTTAACCATTACCTCAGTAAAGAAAAGCAACAATTTTTGGAAAAAGTTTAGAGTTCTCCCTTTTATAGCTTTGGTTGTGATCCAGTGATGATTAGAGCTACAATATTTTTCATTTATTTTCTTTATTAGAAAAGAGGATTTAAAACTATGTGCATTTACAAATTTCCATCATGGAAATCATGTATGTGAGAAAGCTTGTGCCAGGTATTAGCCACAGACTGTGTCCACCTTTGGTTCGCTCAATCTGTCCCTGTTGTGGCTGTGTAACTCTCCGGCAGTTCCCTGTGATAGAGTTTGTAGAACAGGCCTGTGTACACTGCTGGGAGTTCCTCCATGCTGAGGTCAATTTTGTCAAACCCTTCCCTGTGTCCATATAGCAATAGCCTAGCTACCCTGCTGGTGATAGGGGTTGTGTTATTAGTCCTGGCCAGGTTTTCTAGATCCATCCATTCACACTTCAAGCATTCCTGCCGGCAGAAGTTGATAGCGAAGGAACACGGCTGCAGGCGGCAGATCAGGTACATGTCTGACTTCCCGAAGGCTCCAGGGTGCCTGTGCTGCTGCCGGATGCTCAGCAGAGACCTGAATTCTGACTTCACCCCAGTCTCTTCAAACACCTCTCGGACTGCTGTGTCGCCTACATGAAAGAGAGGAACAGAGATTTCGTTCCTAGAGATGCTGTCAAAGGTTTTCAGTGAAAATCTGGAAGGTTAAAAGCAAAACTTTGTCTTCGAACTGCTTTCTTGACGTTGTGAAATGCACTTTGTATTTAAGATGCCTCTGAGACACTGAGGCTCTCCTTGGAGGCTATGCATGTGTCACCACTTCATCTTAACCTCTTTCTGCTCTGTTTCCCAGAGGCAAGAAGACACTTGCAAACACAGCTGCAGTTAACCTGCTAAATCCTTCAGGAATCTGTAGTGCTGAGCGTACTTGAGTGAGCTGTGAATTGACTCTGACTTGTTTGTGATCTAAGCCCACTGCCCCACAGGGCAAGGCCCTTCACCATGATTATGCCCCCTCCTAGCCTCTGGTGGAGCCTAGCCTGATTTGGAAACTGCTTTCTCTTGAGATCAGATTCCAGAGAACTTGGGATTCAACCCTTCAACACCAAAATGCAATAGCTGTTTAATCAAACATTTTCATAAGGCTAGAAATGCACATAATTTTATAATACAACAAGGGTTTTCACATTTTATAAATATTTTTTAATTAAATACAAATTTCCATGCCAGGACTTTTATTGCCATTAACCTAGGTTTATGTCCAGTTTATCTAGACACCCAGGAAGACTGCCTGAATGGACTTCACTAGTTCTGATGCTCTATAGCTCCCTGCCCTAATTGCTTTTCTGGTACTCTTTAGAATTATTATAGATTGTTTACACCTTCTAATGCCTCGCGGGATGTTTGCCAAATAGCACATAAGTTTGTCTTGCCAGTAATTCTACTGATAATGTTGATGCAATGAAGAGCTATCAAAAGCACATAGTTCCTGTGCACACAAACCATAGATTGTCTTCCCTGCCCCCTGGACACATACCCGCCCCTAAGACATGCTCTTGTTTCTAAGAAACAGTTCTAGAAAGGCTCACAGGAACAATAACTTACTCTAAAACACAAGACATCTATCTACCATTCTTTAATTATATACTGACTTCCCTGTGAATGAGATTTGTCCATAGGTTAAGCATGGTCAGAAATTACATTTCATAACTGAAAGCACCAAGACAAGGCATACAGCTCACCATGTAGATATCTGCTTCGGCATGTATGAGATGCTGGGTTCAGTTCCTGGTACCACATAATGAGGGAGGGAACAGTGGCATCAAAGATCATTCTAGGCTCACAAAGTCTCTGGTAAGAAAATAGTTTTCATCTAGCATACAATGCATTATTAAATTTATTATTAAAAATTGTAGCACTAGACTTAAATGTTTATATAGTGGCCTCTAACTCTTGTTTAAATATATATTCTTTAATATGCATATATATACATATATATGTATGTATGTATTCTTTAAATGCTCTGGAAAATAACCTTGGGGATCCCGCTCAGTTCTTAGCACCACTAATCTGACCAGCTGTCTGTAAATGACAGAAACAGGACAGGGTAAACGGGAGAGTGAGTGTCCTGCTTAGCAGTCACTATAGCGCATGGTAGTGACAGGATAAACACTGCTTGGGTAGACTAAATAGTTTAACTTGAATCAGTGCATCACCAACTAGCCAAAACAAGAAAATGTAAGCCAGTACTTTTGTTTCTGAGATGTGGGACATCCTCCCCTTACACTTCAAAATGGAAGCCTCCCCCTCAGTTTCAACGTGAATTTAAATTTATCAGGATAAACTGTTGCTTCTTTCCAATTATTTTAACAGACTTTAAACTCAGCTGAAATAACAGTCACTGTGCGTGAAGAATAATCTAGAAGTTCATTTTTGCTGCTGAAGAGGTACATGCTTGACTGTCAGGCTGGACTGCTGAGTGGTAGGACAGTGCAGAGGTTCCAATTTCATATTTTAGGAAGGCGTTTTGTTCCTTTGAACTGTACAAGACACCTTTAGACTCCAGACTTAAGGACTTCGATTTGTTTCGCATTTTCCCAATTCAATTTCTTAAAAAACTCTTGGCATATCAATGTTTTACCTACCTACCATTATCAGAGAATGAAAGATTCCAAACAAATGTCTCAAGTTGCTCCTGCCCTGATGGCCCCAGAGCACCCTGGACAGGTGTGTTAACGCTCCCCTAGGGCTGAACTGTGCCAGTTCAATGAACTCACAGTGAACTCACGCTCACTGTGTCTCAGCACTCAAGAAATCTGCCTAAAAATTTCTGACTTGGTCTGAACCAATTAGAAAATTTAAATTCTTATTCGCAGCTATAAAGCAGGAAAGGAAACATATGAATTTTCCAAACATTTTCAATCTTATCAGAAATATAAAAATACATACCGATATCTTCTCCGGGCTCTGACAGGCCTCCTGGAAACTTCCACATATTTTTCAACTGCAGTACAAAGTAAATAAATAGCTCATGACATGATTCTCTCTCATTCTCTCCTGCCTCTCTCTGCTGGCTTCTACCCTAGTCCACCCGCAGCTGGTTATGGTAGTAAAAACTTGTTTATTTTACTCCATTTCCCCAGCTTTCTTACTACTGCATTTTTTTCTCTTCTGAGGGTGATGGCGATTGATGAAATCTTTTCCTCGTATTCTTCAGGAAGCAGAAGTGGTGTTATTCAGCTAATGTGATAACCTTGTATTACTGAATCTTTGGAGGAAATATCTATTAATTTGTGTACTTTACAGATCTTGGCTGCTAGTTGAATATGAACAATAGGATCTTACAGATGCTGCTATAAGTAGAGTACAGAATAAATGTAACCACCAAGGTTTGCTACTCTATAGAGTTTTACATGCATTTACTGTATCTATTTCTGTTCAGAGATTACTCAAGACTTCTGCGTGTTAATAGTTTTATGTAAAATGTTATTGCTTTTTATGAGTAGTGTGAATAAAATTAGTTTCTTGACTATCATTTCTTTGTATTTTCTCATTGATCATTTCTAATTTTTTTTGGTGGGAAGATGCTAAGGAGGTAAACCTGATCTCTAGAAGAAATAAGGATAGAGTGAAATAATTATGAGCTGGCACCAGACAGTTTACTCAAGGCTGACATGATTTGTCTCCTTGTAGAATTCTGCTGTATGTGTTTATCATACTATAAATCTCAAGAATGAGAAGTGACGTCATAAACTGCAGATCTCATACTCTTCATCCGTAAAACCTTTGTAGACTTTCCACTGTGCGCGGTGCCCTCTAGCTTCCTGGAAGTGTGCTTCTGAGAGCATGCATCACCTCTCAGATACATGGACTGGAGGCCTGTGGCAGGGTTCCTGCTTTCCATACACTGTTGCTTAATCGGTACAGGATCCAGGCTTTCCATCCTTCTGTGTCCAGCTCAGGCTTGACATGAACTCATAAAGCATAGTATGCCTTGCTTTACTAGCATAGAGGTCTCCCTCATCTGCAAGGATACACTGTCTTTTGGGGCACACTTTGAAATGGTTCTGGAAGGTTTGTTTTTCTGGAAACTCATATTTGTAATAAGGATGAATGATGCAATAGGGCACTTGAGAACTTGGTATTATTATGACATTGCCCTGCCCATACACCATCATTCTGTCTTCACAGTAAAGTCTGTCAATGCCTACGATTTGCATTTCAAACCTAAACCCATGTCTGGCTCCCAGGGTCCCACACAATGGGTCCTACCATGTATGTCAAATCACATTCCCTGCTCTCCAGTCATTACCATTAAATGGATATATTTATGTCCAATCCAAACATAAACCTTACTAAAGGCTAGGTCCAGTCCTACTCTTAGGTATTGCATAAGTTTATGTTGATGGTAGAAAGTTTTGTTTGGGTCAGAGATGTGATTTTAAGCCTCATAAGTTACTTAGAATAATTTCAGATAACATTTCTGAGAAATTATGATGTTGTAAGTATACATAATAAGGAAAATGTTTAATTTTGTCCATCATTATTTAACAAAGGGTCAGAAAGTGTAAAGTTATATATTCTTGCCGGACTGGCTATGGCTCAGAGGCAGCAATGGCCCTGACTTGATTCCCAGCATCACAGAAGTAGAAAAGGCATTCTCCTTCACTTTGTCATCAATGCCAAGCATGAAAACATTTCTTTTTTTAATTATTTAACTTTATTTTATGTGCATTGGTGTGAAGGTGTCAGATCCCCTGGAACTGGAGTTATAGGCAGTTGTGAGATGCCATATGGGTGCTGGGAATTGAACTTGGGTCCTCTGGAAGAGCAGGCAGTGCTCTTAACCACTGAGCCGTCTCTCCAGCCCATGAAAGCATTTCTAATTGTGGTTTTTCTCTTAATCTTTGCTGCTTCTAGTAGCCTGGACTCCTCCTTTGACCTTTATGTACTGTTGCCAGTCTTTCAGGTCGAATCCCACCGCCAGCATTCCTGACCACAGTGATGGTTCTGCATGGCATCCAGTGTGGCAGCCACTGGTTGAACTCTGCCTTCACACAGTCAATTCTAATTTCTCCGTTTATTTCTCTATCCTTTAAATTTTTTTATCCTTTAAATGTTTAAAAAATTATTTTTAATTTTTATTTATGGGTACGAATTCTCTCTCTCTCTCTCTCTCTCTCTCTCTCTCTCTCTCTGTGTGTGTGTGTGTCACATGGATGAGGGCACCATAAGAGGTCAAAGAAGGCATCCGATTCCCACAAGCCAGAGTTAGAGGTGATTGTGAGCCTCCTGACATGGGTGCTGTGAGCCAAACTCTAGTTTGAGTAGCAAGTGCTTTTAACTGCTGAACTATCTCTCTAGTGCCTAGCCTTTTATTTCTTTTCTTTTTTCTTTCTTCTCCCCTCCTCTCCTCTCCCCTCCTCTCTCTTCTCTCCTCTCCTCCCTCTTCCATGCTCCTTCTCTCCTCTCTTTCTTAACCCAGTAAGAAACTCTACCAGTCTGAGTTTGAAATGTCACATCTGCTGAAGCATCTCTGGAGGCTCTTAGGGCAAAGAATCCATTCTACAACTGTCTAGAGATTGAACTGCAGGGCTGTCAGGGTAGCATGTCCTCAATCTCTGTCCTCTCCATACTGGGAGCAGAGCTCCTGGCAATGCTCAGGATGCTACCCCAGTAATGTGTCTTCCCAGTTAAACACTATCAGCTATGATATTCTACAGTCACGAGCAAACATGACACTGAGGATCTCACTGGCAGTTTCAGGCCTCTATCTTGACTCGATTTAAATATCTAAGTGTTCCATAACTGCTCAGAAATAACTATTAAAGTTTCTTTCAATATTCCTTTAGTCAGCTCAACATTTCTTCTACATGATATTTTTCCCTCGGGAGAGTATCTAGAAAGCAATCTACAAGACAGGAACAACTTACTTTATTTCGATCTTGTACAACCAGCACTTTTCTGGTGCTATCATCAAACACAGCACCTTTGGGGGGAAAAGATAATTGCAAAATTTTAATTCCATTCGCCTTCAACTTCTCCCGTAGTCACCTGTGGTCATTAGAATCCTACCCATATTTGAAGGTCCAGATACCTCAACCAAGAAGACTGTAAAACACTTCTCCGCTAAGGAGAACATTGCTCAGTTGACCAGTTTTCTTTTTCTCTTCTCTCCTCCTTTCTTCCTTTTTGTTTTCTTTCCTTCCTTCCTTCAACAATTTGGAACTCCCAGAGTAGTTACAGCCTATGTTAAACTTGTACTAGAATCATCTGCAAAACTTTTACTATAGATTATCTATGTCTCATGGCACAGATGAACATCTTTTTCATACTTTAATAATTTTCTTTGGTGTTCAAACAGTTGTGAGACACCATCTATTGAGTGTTTAGAACTTTCTCTGAAGTCCAGGATCAAAATGCCGATACATGTAGTGTCTCAGAAGGAATGTTCCTCATAGAGAGCCCCCCACAGGGGAAAAGGGCTCTAATGCCTTGCTGAAACTCTGCCCACGGGACCTAGCCATCTATGCAGGCCTTACCCATTCATGCACCACCTGGGGACTGGGTCTCTAACCTGACACAAGCATTCATCCCTCAGGACTCAAAGCACTGAAGACACAACTGCACTTCTTGCTCTAATTCTTACTCCTGAAGCACAGTGCAGGCCTCTACTTCCTGAGAGAGATCCCGACTATCTTGATATCCATCAAGACCTGTCTGAGGCCAGTTCCGATTCCTGACTGGGCACACATATATTTTATAGCACACTCATACATGGAAAGCTTTATTCTCTATGTGCTTAAAGTTCCAATCTAGCACTTTCATTCACCCATTCATCATGTACACTGCTCAGTACACTATGGACTTTGTTAGATGTTAGGACCCAAACCAAATATTTCTTTAGTATTTAAATATTTTTCCCTTTTTATTTTATTTGTATGGGTGTTTTGCCTGCATGTATGTCTGTACCATGTGCATGCGATAGGTACCTAAGGAGGCCAGAGAGGGCGGTGGATACTCTAGGATTGGAGTTACAGAGTATTGTGAGTTACCCTGTAGGTGGCAAGAATCAAACTCAGATCCTCTGGAGGAGCACCAAGTGCTTTTAACTGCTAAGCCATCTCTCCAGCCCCTGTTTTTAGTATCTTTTGTTTGGGCAATCCTGGGTCAAAACCATAAACAATACTTTAATGATCTGTACTAGATTCCTTGACATGGGCTAACTAAAACATATCCATATGTGAAGGCATTTTCTATATACTTACCCATTCTTTCAACATTCATTGAGTCTTTTTATGTAACAGACAGAAGTCCTTTGTGCATTAACTGAGCTCCTGTTATGCAGGAGGCATTTTACCAGGTGCCGGGGATACAGTGGTAAACACGGCAACACCTCCTGTCCTGAGTCCTCATATCCTGCTGTGTGTGGAGTGGAGACTAACTGAAGGTAAGCCACACAGAATGTCAGAGAGGCCACGCGTGTGAAGAGCAAGCTTGTTTGTAACTGAGGGCCGGAGAGATGCTCAGAGGTTAGGAACCTATACTATCCTTGCAGAGGCCCCAAGGTCAGTTCCCAGCACTCATTTCAGATGCCTTACAACTACTTGTAACTCCAGTTCCCAGGATCTGATGCCCTTCCCTGGTCTCTATGGGTACCTGCTCACACATGGCAGACATGAACACACACATGCTATAAATAAAATTTATTTTAAAAATTCAACGTTAAAAAGTACCTGAAATGAAACACTGTACTTGGTACTTGGAGGCAGGAAAAATAATTGTAATTAACTCCAGTGAGGGAGGGGTCGTAAGATGCAATTCTAATTGGATTTCTCAAGGGTTAGAATGCCAAGAAACCTATTTTTAGATCTGAAGATTTTGTGATTCCCTAGCATCTCTTTTTTTAAATGTGTTCATTAACATCATAGAGTGAAAAGATATTAAGCACAATTGGAGCGACCCCTGCTGGTCACAGGACAAAGCTTAAAGCAACACAAAATTGGGATTAAACAGAAGTTCCTTTCTAGCACATTAGACAGACATGGTGTGGCTCCTGTGCAGTAGCTCAGGCATCTGTCATATGGTCACGCGAGTGTCCTAAGAAATGACCAAGTTCACACAGCCATTTGTGGGAGAGCTGGGCTTAATAGTCATGCTTCATTTCAAGTGGACACTCTCATGGACAGCATTGCTCCATTAAGACACAGCAACTGTTCCATACTTAACAATGTCCATTCATCCATCCACCTACCCA
>LOJH01045288.1:0-13628 GCA_001685095.1 Ellobius talpinus
CAGAGGCAGGCGGATCTCTGTGAGTTCGAGGACAGCCTGGTCTACAAGAGCTGGTTCCAGGACAGGCTTCAAGGTTACAGAGAAATGCTGTCTTGAAAAACTAAGAGAAAAAATGGAGATTCTGGACAGACTAAACATAAAATGTAAAGAAGACCACTTAAACATTGACTTGTAGTAAGAGGAGTGGGCTGTGTCCTGCACCCGGCTAGTTTATCCCTCAAAATAACCACACAGAAATCATATTAATTACTGCCTGACCCATTAGCTCTAGCCTCTTATTTGCTAACTCTCACATTTTGATTAACCCATTTTTATAAAATCTGTGTATCAGCCCGTGACTGTGGCTTACCAGCAAGATTCTAACCTACATCCGTCTCAGGCCAGAGATTCATGGCATCTGCCACAATGCTCTTCCCAGCATTCTGTTCTGTCCACTCTGCCTATCTAAGTCTGTCCTATCCAAAGGCCAAGGCAGTTTCTTTCTTCAACCAATGAAAGCAATACAAATAGAGAAGGGCCTCCTATACCATTGATTTATATTAGGCAATTTCTCATGACAATGTAAATATCAATGCTGTATTTAAAAATGTTTGCTTCCTGAGTTGTTTAGGTTACTCAGTGGCTAAAGCATTGCTCATGCTGAGAATCTGAGTTTAGTTCCCAGGACCCATACCGACAAATGACAGACGCCTGTAACTCAAGCTTTAGGGGATCCAATACCTTCTGGCCCCTGCAGACATCTGCATTGATGTTCACTTGCCAACACAAAGGCATACATGCATAAATATATATGAAATAAAATTAAGTATTAAAAAAATGTGTTTCCTTTTCCATAATGCTACATGGGGAGTTGAGGTACTGACTGCAATTTTATTTTTCAGTTCTTTTGAATGTAGTTGTCATCATAAGGTTTGTTCTTGTTAACAGTATGTAAACATAAGATGCACATATCACATCTAGCCAAGGTTTTTAGAAAGCAGATGTGCTGTCAAGAACCTTTCCTCAATCTTTAGCCAATGAGATAGAGAGAAACCAAAAGTCTCAAAGGATGGAAAAGACCAAGCTTGTGATTTTTTTAAAGAAGCTCATTAAATGGAAACATTGTCTTTGAATTGTCATGTTAATGAGACAAAGCACACTTCTGCATTAAACAGCAGCATATGGAGTTTCTTTGTGAGAACACTTGATAATAATGGAATTAATGTAGGCAGAGAATGTATTCCGTAATTCATTATCCGATAAATGTGGACACACTTATCACAATAGAGGCTAAACATTGTAATATTCTCTGAAGGAGCCAAGAGAGTGATTGACTGCATAACTTTACAGAGTATGTACAGAATTCTTTTTTTCACCTGTTAAATTATAGCTTGATACCTAACATATTGAGTTGATAAAGATATTATTCTGAAATATTTTTATTATTTGTTATTCATCTTGTGGTTGTTTTCTGATTTTTTCCTTTCTGTCAGTGCACCTCTAATGGTATTACAGTCCTTTCTATTTATTTATGAGTTCTGCAGGTTTACAGATGTGCTTATTGAGTTTGATGTACTTGTAATCTTGAAATGATTGCCAAGGGTTCTCATGCCCTTTGTATGATTTTGCAAAATGAAGGAATGTGTGAGTCTCCTGATATGGTGTTCTAGCTGAAGAGAGACAAGAGATTGCCTCTCCTATTCAACTTTCAAAGAACTGTCTAGAAAGGGCAGACAATTGAGGGCAGTGTAGTGCAGGAAGCCCTGGCTCTGGGATCAGTACTTTGACTATTATAGCACCTCTGACTGCACGAGCCTCAGGATAGTCACTTAATAGTTCAGAATGTATTCTTAAAATATAAAGATAATAGAATGTAATGATTTGAGGGTTTTTTTTTTCAGTCTTAAGACCTGTCTATTTTCGAACTCTGTGGAGCTTCGAGGTAGCCAGGATTGCTAAGCCAGCAATCACAGAAACTTCACAGAATGACCATGCTCTTGGTGCACACAGACTGTATTAAAGCTTTGCTAAAATATACTCTAAGTTTTAAGGAAAAACTAGGAAGAAATGAGTATTATTTTACTATTTTAATCATACTTTCTTTGGATTATGAGAATAGACAATCACCACTGGAAATGAGAAAATTTATTCTTGTTCTTTAACTCTCCCTTAGAGCTTGACTACTTGTTCAGAGAGGTGTAGGTGGCACACATTTATTATCAGGTATTTCATTTTTGCCTGAGAAGCATGCCAGCATTAATAAAATAATGATGTTGTATTCCAAAGTTTTTTTGCATCCTCATTCTATAAGTATGCTTATAGTTATAAAAATAATAGTTTCTTGACAAGAAAACATCTTATTTAAGATTTAAAGATTTTACTGTGAACAATGTTATATAAACAATTAAAACATATTTCATATGTGTGCAATGCTACATGAAGAATTAAAACAATTAAAGCTTACAATGAAATTACATTTCCTAAGAAGCTGTCCTTAATTTAAAGGTGTTAAATAAAGGCACAAAAATCTTTATTCATATAAAATGTTTTTGTGATATTGAAAAGCACATTTACGTTTTCATCAATTAATATTATTTTGATAAAATTCTTCTCATCATTATTATTTTGTTAATACGTGGTATTAAAAGAGTCTCACATTCTTTATATATGGATGTAAGAAATTATTTTTCTCTATCAAGCATATGGGACTAGGGACAGAGGTAGGGTCCAAGATACACATTCCCTTTGCATCCAAAGATCCTCAGCTTTTGGTGGAATGAAAATACACAACATACATCTGGTATTTAAACACAGACCACTTGAAATCCTTGACATGCACTATTTTCATGTTCTATCAACACAGTTTTTGTATTGGGATTGTCCTTTTCTCACCTTCTTGGAATTAATTCTCCTTATTTGCTCGGAGAAACCAAAGAGAGCAGAAATACACAACAGAGTGGATCTTGGACCACTCCAATTCTGCAACTTTCGGTAATGTGATAAATTTGACAATTCTTCTATTCCTTTTTGTTATTTTTTTCACTTTGGTTATTTTTTGGAGGGGTCAGATTTTATGAGTGTAGCTTTTGGCATTGCTATTAGAAACAAGTCTCTCAGTCATCTCCCTGACCCTCTCTGGCTCTTACAATCTTCCAGCCCTATCTTCCTCAGTGTTCCCTGAGAATTTGATATAGAGATTGTGCTGTAGATATATAATAGGTCTCCACAACTATGTATTTTGATTAATTTGGAGTTTCTGTATGTTACAAAGAGAAGTTTCCCTGATGAGCGGTGAGGACTACACTAATCTACAGATATAAGGACAAATACTTAGAATGTAGTTAGGTGTTATGCTGGTTTAGTGAAGTAGTAACTGTAGGTTCTTCTCCAAGACCCAACACTCAAGTAGTTGAGTAGGAATCTAGTACCATTCATGTTTTCCCTGTTGTTGATCATGCCATAAGTCCTTTGTTGGCTGCTAAAGTATGCATGTTAATACTATAAAAGCCAGTCTTCAGGGAGAAAGCATTCAGGTCAGTTTCAGCTCAGTGGTGTCTGAAGGACTTGGTATCTTTAGCGATAGTGACCTACATTTCCCTTCTGTGAGACAAACAAGGGCACTATCAATAGGCTGTGTGCTGATAACCTTGAGAAACAGCTTTACTTTTTAGTATGTGATGTGTGTGTATGATTTTAAGTATGTGCACATGAGTGCCAGCACCTGTGAAGGTTGGGCAGCAGATCCCCAGTAGTGGGCAGAGAAATAGTTGTGAGCCTCTGGTCATAGGTGCCATGAACAGAATTCTTGTGCAAGAATAGTGTACACTCTTAACCGCTGAACCATTGATCTTGACCATTGTTTAGAAGGGACGTAAACTGACAACACCTCTAGGAGTAATAAGTTTGATGTAACCTAATATATCTAAGTGTTGTTGCTTTTAAAATATATTTCTTCCCGTAATGAAATTGTCTTTGTATTCTATGCAGTCTGTCCCCAATATGACAATATATGACAATATAGTATACATATATATGCATATATATACAAATACAGATATATATTATATTATATTAACAATGGAAATATGGTGTCATAAAGTGTAAGCATGAAGACACATGATTTCAAGTATTATCTTTTGACTAATGTCACCTCTATACTAAAAGTCAGTTTCATTTTGGAATTCTTAAATTCATGTTTAGAGAATTTTACTGGGACTATATTGGCACACTTGATTTTTGTCACAGTATAATATTAATACAAAATTGAAAATGTGTTCATTTAGACAGAAATTAGTAATTTAAATAAGATGACTATCTATATTGCTGGTCTGATGAAAAGCATAAATTCTTTGAGAGTAAGAGCTTAACCATGTGAACTATAATCATTTCCTAATTTATCTATAGCAATTAAATTATTAAAGATTGTGTTGGTTACTAATTTCTTTGATTCTCAGCAAACAAATTAATGTTTCCTAATGGCCACTCTAATCTCAAAGATATAAACAGAGATAGAGTTTCTAGACACCTGAAAAACTGCAACAAGACATGAGGATGTATTCTCTCTCTCTCTCTCCTTTGTTCATGCTACAACTTGTGATCTCTCTCTCCTTTGTTCATGCTACAACTGTGAAAAGCCTAAATTATGTTTTTTATCTCCATTCATAATTGTAGAATGTTAATGCTTTTAGAACCATGTAAAACAAAATCTAGGCATTGTTTTCCAGAGTCATTAGGTTTAAGCTCTTCTGATTTAAATGTATTGGCTCCTTGCATTGAATCTTCTATTGTTAAAAAGAAGTTAATTTCAATTCTACATTTAATACCTATACTTCTTAATTCCTATGTTTCCATTTCTGTGTCTGCTTTGCCTTGTTTTCAATTTGCTCTGTTAGTTCTGTTTTCTTTGTTCTTTTTCGTTTTGAGATAAGGTCTCAGTGTGCAGTCTGAAACACTCTATTCTCTTGTCTTTGGGATCTTAGGGGTCAAACTCTAATATTTACTACTATACGCAGGACTTTTTCTAAAGTAAGTGAGCTATGCAACCTTGCTACGGTGTGTTGGAATGAGATGAGATAACTATTTGTAGCATCAGAAAATGATCAGGTTTAGTGAAGGACGACATAAGAATAAAACAAAAATGCTACTATACTAGTTGTACTTTTCCCCATATTAAAGTAGAGGAAATAGTTTAATAATTAATAGTTTAATATTGTATGTGGCTTTGGAACCCTCTGAACATAGAGACACTACTTAGTGCTCCTTTCAGTAAGAGTAGGTTTTCTGATCCTAAGGCACTGAGCTTCATTTTTAATCTAGTTTAAGCCATGGACATCAAAAAAAAATAGAAGCAAAAATCATGTGAAAGCAATTCTTGCTAACACATAAACATGATGGACTGTCACTTTTCACATATATATGTGTAATATATATTCAGATAGTAAATATAAATATTTTTATTTATTTATAAATATAAGTATTACTATAAATATATAGTAATAATAAACAAAGTAATAAAGAGGTATAAGAAGGTGACTATTCTATATTTTAAAGTATGTGAGTTAGTATCTCAGTAATACAGAAAATTAGTAGGTGTGATATTTGAACAATGAAATATAGAAAAAACATTTGCATCTTATAGCTTTTTATTTTAAAGTATGTTGATTGTCTGTATTAACATTTTAATAAAGGCCCAGAGTGTGTCTGGTGAGATGTAATGCACAAAGTAAGTATTGACATAAATAGTGGAAACAAGCTTGAATGTGAAATTATGAGCGTTCTTGTTTATTCGTTATTTGTGTCCCAAAGCTATGTATCTATCCTATTCAATCACATGTATACCGTGTACAAATTTAGCCTGCTTCTATGTTTCAGATTGGAATTGTCGTCATTCTGTATTGTTACATATTTTGGCAGAATCAGTGAAAGATTGTCTTCCCTCTAGAAAAATAATAGCAATAGTTTTTAGAACAAACATCTGTAGGGCTGACTCTAGAGAAGGTTCAACAAAGTCCCATTGAAGAGTCCTCATCAGCCTTCCTATGTTGCTCTTGACAATAGTTGAGAGACAGTTATGTATTATGCTTATTTCTATAGACAACCAAATTTTCCCAAGGCTTTGAAATGAAAATAAAATACTGTAACTCTCTCACATGTCTTTCAAGTTAGCAGGGGGCTACCCTAATTGTGTGAATTGGAAGCTGTTGCCTTATTTTCTTGGCTCCAAAGGATTTCTTCAGAATGACTCCAAGAAAACAACACTGTTTACTCTGAGTGTATTGATAAACTTAATCACTTAATTAATGATTTGTGAGAACTAAAGCCATAATAAAGTGGAGAGATGGAGTTTAATCACCTTTAAGTGATAGAAAGAACACAGCAGTTTCATTTGTCTAAGCAAACTAACTAGGATAGTCGTTTTGCTACCTTTTAATGGGGTTTACAAAGAGCTTAAAGAAAAAGCACCACTTCAGAATCAAAATCACCTCATATCTATGTTGCTTCAAGTAGATTTGGAGATATTCCAGGAAACAAAAAGTGAGTAACAGGGTTTCACTCAAAACTTTATTATCAAAACTGAGCACACACAGAATCCATATGTACTTATGTTACATTTGAATGCATAATTATAATCATTGTCAATTGTTCATAGTACACAGCTTCCTTTCCTATAATTTTATTATTGAGTTCTGCTTTTTTTATTTGGAGCCTCTTGACTCTTAAAACAAGCAATGTCTATCATTAGCCATCGAGTGTTAGCTGTTTTGAAGATATTTGTGTATCTACACTCTCCAAATGGAATCTTGGGTTTACCTTGTTGTTAAACCTTAAACTTAAAGGAATGGAGATACATTTCACACAGCTTAGTGTCTGCATCAGGCTCTTCATCTAAACATAAGCTTTTGCAAAAGAAAGCTTATAATAAAGTCTCTTAGGGATTCTTGGCATCACTGACTTGGTTCATAGCTACCTGATAGACACTTGTGATTACAGATGCTAAGTGATCCATTTAGATGGCATGTTCAGGCAATTCAAGCTTATGTAACAGATAAAATAGACTGGGTGAATTATTAACAATAGAATTTTATTTTTATAGTGACTGGCTGGAAGCTCTAAATCAACATGGTGACACTTTGGTTTCCAGTGTTTCTGCTACCATAGGCCCATTTGCAAGCATGCCAGTTTCTTCATTAGCACTGAGGCATGTAAAAACAGATGTAGATTATGACAGAAAGAGGAGACTGTAAAGAAGGTTATTTGTCCCAAGTTCTAGGTTTTTTGATGATCCCCTCTATCCTTTCCTCCATGTGTTAAAATTTTGTTTAAAAAACCAAATTCCAAATATGCATTTTATCTATTTAAAATATAACGGATTTTTTATTTGGGGGCAGTATGGTAACAGAAAGATCAGAGAAGATGCTAGGATTTTTGGTACGTGTGAGGATCTAAGTTTGATCCCCAGTCCCACAGTAAAAGATACTCAATAAAATGTATCACCCTTAACTCAGCAAGTGTCCCTTATGCTCAGAATATTGTATCACTGCTATATATTTGCATAACCAAAAAGTCAGTATTAATTCTTTATTATAAATTAAGTTTCAAGTCTCAGGCTAGAACTCACACATGTGTTTGCTGGATTTTGGCATCTGTATAAGAATCAGGCTCTACAGAATCACACAGATGGTTCAACTGCTCCTAACATACCCTGTAAGTCACTAGTGAGCCCTTCATTGTTTCCCTCAGCCCCAGGGAAACATGAGTTATTTTCTCGTGGTCTCCATACTTTTGCCTCTTTGAAAATGTTTATATATTTGCAAATGTTCATAATGTCAGTCCATTAATATTCTGTCTCTTTTCCTGTAAATATATGGATTAAATTTCCTCCATATATTCCATTTGTTCTCAATGCTGAATATGATTTCATTGTATGATATACTATTTACTTTTTCTCTTTCCCCACTCAGAGATATCCTGGCAGTAAAGCATTTGCAATAATCATATATCAATTTTATATTTATGTGAATTTTAACCTATTGAAGAAGAGATCAAGAAAAAGAATAAAGTTATGGGTACAGTTATGAGATGTTACCAGGTGGTCTTCTGAGGGCACACTCTATGTGTTTAAAATATCTACCTCAATGCATTGGAATCCTTATTGCTTAATATCCTTACAAATATTTCCCATTGCCAGTGTTTTTAATTTAGTTATTCTCATCAATTCATAGCAATGTATCAATTATATTTTAATTTAAAATCATCTAATCACAGAATTTTGTGCATCTTTAACTGAATTTTAGTGTATGGAAAAGTTCTCTACTTTGTTGGCTACATTTTTTATTTACTTTATTGGGTTTTTGTTGTTATTTTGTTTCAAGACACTGTTTCTCTGCATTGCCCTGGCTTTCCTGGAACTAGCTCTGTAGACCAGGCTGGCTTCAAACATAGTTCATAAATATTTTCTTCGAGTGTTTGGAGTATTTTTTCAATATATTTAGAGTATACATTAAAGACCTGAAGATTATTATTTTAAATGTTTAGTGTTACAATATTATGGGGAGGCTCTATATTTGATGTTATATCTAAAATTTTATCACTAAATCCAGGATTTTCTTGATCTCTTATGTGCGTCTTATTGTAGGTTTATAGGTTTTTAATTTGTATAGGTCTGCAAATTATTTTAATTGTATACATTAAAAGACACATAGCCTTTTAAAGGTCCATGACCATGTCAAATTAATTGCTCCATATTATATAAAAAGATAAATGTCCAGTTTGTGCAGTGATATTATTTACTTGCTTGCTTTTGCATGTAAACATCTATTTATACTACAACATTTCCTGAGATTAACATGTTCCATGTCAACCATGAAAGACCTGTGATTATAAAATTCATTATGTAAGGAATATGTTACAGATCCATAGATGTGTAAAAAGATATAATTAAATAACAAATTTAGATATGAAGATAAGTAGTGGTCTGGAATCTGTTATACCGCTTCTGATAGAACGTTGCTAACTAATATAGATACATATAATTTTGGGCATACATCTAAGTGACTTTGTTTTAATTAAAGCCTAGTATTAATCTTTTTATATAGAGAGAATATATAGTAGAACTTACTATATTATTTATATATAACATAGTAGACCCTTTTATTTTATATTATATATTAATATTATACTATATATAATGTAGTATAACATATACATATATATGTTATAGTATGTTCTTTCTTTCTTAGTCCTTTATTCAAGAAAAAATATTGAATCACATTCCAGTGTGGAAAATTACTTAAGAAAGCATGAATTATTGTAAAGGAATTTTATAAAGCAACACTGCAAAAGGTTGGACTCAAGAATTCAGGATATAAAAAAAATTGCCTGGGATGTTGTGTTGATGGATTAAACCCAGAGAATCTTGGCTTTGAGTCCCTGTGAATCCATAAGGAATGAACTGATAAAATTCAACAATAGAGACCCTTTCAGCAAATTTAAGATTTAACCAAAGAAAGATAGTGTTGGGCACAATTAATTCACTGAAGAGTTTGGAACATAGTTGCTATCATCAAAATGAGAAGGGAAAAACTGAAAGGATTAATTACATAATTATGGGGACAAAACTAAGATGGCCAGTTTTGTAAGGTGCAAGTTGAAGCAAAAGATTTGATGAGTTTTCTTTTAGTAATTGATGATAAGGCAGATTTATTTCTATAATATTCTGATTACAATTAGAAAAGAGTTGCTTATAAGGCTACATTTAATTTGAGATAAAGCAGGGGATATTTCCCAATGCCTATGATTTTTGAAGGGAAAGGAACATAGGAAACTCCATGATAAATTGACTTCAGATGTTAGTAAAACATATTCAGGCCTTATGCACTTCAGAGCTCTTGCCCTTGGCTTAACCTACTAAATAACACCCACTAAAAGACACAATAAACCAGTCAGCAATGTTTGCAGAGGAACAACGGCTGCACGATACTGTCTGCTGTCTTCTCATTTCTTGGTTTGATTAATTAATTAGAGGTACCCAGGGGGTGCTTTGCTTGTGAATGTTTTGTTTTGAATGTTCATTTGTAGGCATGAGAATGCAGTATGTAGTATAAGCATAAGATATTATTCATTATATTCAAATCCTGCCTTTCAAATTTTATGTAAATTCATGATTAAACAAAGGAAAGCTTGGGCATTTTAATCTGCAGACGGCTATTTTCATAGAAATAGCAAAATACATTATTGAGCTTTCAGTCAGTCATCTGCTCTACAAATCCAAGAACCGCTAATAAAAGGGATGAATATTCCTATTAACAGTTGAACTTAATGTTAAGGCCCAAGAATCCAGAGCTGTTAGGATCATTTATAAAGGAAGAGGCAGAGAAACATGTTATTAGGATCTTGTCGCATCAACCACGTGATAACAATTTTATAAGATATGTATTAGTACCCACATTTCTCATACACTGACGTGAAAGTCATAGAATTTTTGAGGAACTTTGGGAACACTCAGTACTTAACAGAAACATCTCTATGCCCTAAAATTTTATAGCAAAAAATCACTCATTTGTTTTCTCTCGATAAAATGTTTTTCCTATGCTTTCCATATCCCCCAAAACACTCATGGGCATAAAATATAAATAAATATAAAACAATAAAGTAAACAAAAATTCTTACAGATTCAAAATACTTAATGAAACTAGTTTTATAAAATTAGTTACATGTATACACCATAAAATAGAGCAGACAGTTCTCATTCTATAGAAACATAAGCACAATAAAATATGTATGTTAACACCAAAATGCATGTGAGGAGTATCTGACATTTTAAATGAAATAGTTCACTTAGAATGTGTTTTATTCTACCTGTTCTCAGATATTTATTCATATCTACTTCCATGAAAACAATTACATCTCTTTTGACAATTTAATTCTATTCAAGCACTTCCTTGTTCAAGTGCATCAGTTAAGACAGGAACATCTATTTTTGCATGTTCATGTTTTCCTTTCTACAGGATTGAAGGAGTCAATTTCAACAGGTGAACACAAGATGAACACAAAGGCAAACTCAGAGATGAACATCCGGGCAATATTTAACTATGTAGCCAGGTAGTTCAAAATATGTTTTTTTCTAATTTAAATGAAAATAACATTATGTATATTTTATAAATTACTCATGAATTATCATCATTATATCTTTGGGATCTCTGAATTCTGAAGGACAGCATTCATTTGTACAAAATCAACCCTTTTGATTAGTAATAATCCTGACAGAGAGAGAGAGAGAGAGAGAGAGAGAGAGAGAGAGAGAGAGAGAACCCTATAAGAATACCCAATTGCTCAGTGACAGAAATTGGATGTCTACTTAGTATCAGAAAGACAGCCCACTCGTGTATATGGTTTGTCATGACACAGGATACAAATTGAAGTGACCAAGAAAAGGGGAAAGATTAGAATATAAAGACTGAGAAGAAACCAGGTTAAAATCCTGTGTCACTCCTAACCGAGTGCCACAGACACATCTAACTCACAGAACTGATGCACTACTGACTTTGTGGTATGTGTGAAATGTTGTTATCCTGCAGCCACTCTTACTGGTACCTTGATATTCACCATTATATTTCAGGTCAGTTATGTGAGTGTGCGTGACACATGACTGGCCATAATACACTCACATTCTAGCACCTGAACTATTCCCCTTCTGGCCCACTGAACTAAGCCAAGCTAGGATGTATGTCTTGAGGAAACTAGTAAACTACAGTCCTGAAGACAGGCATTCCATTAGAATGAATGAGATGAAGCACTCACGGCTTTTCAGTTAACTCTTTTGTGCTGACATACAATTATTTGATTAAATATTTTCTAGTAGCAATTATCACTATTTCTTGTTCATTGCTTTAAAATTATATCTTACAAGATATCCTGTAAAATGGAAAGTTTCTATCAGAGGGTGAATCCTGTGACTCACTCTCCAAATGCTGAGGTCATGCCTGTTGTGGAAGTCAGATCAGTTTTAGAGATGTTTCTATTCCTTTTCAAATTAATGTAGCTTTCCTGACAACATCTACCCCATGCAAGGTACTCGAATATGTTTTGCATCCTCAAACACATTTGTACATCACTGTATTTCCTTCACTTTCTGTAATGAGAATGCTTTATTTCTGCATCAATTGAAAGGTGCTCACTACTTAAAACTCAGATAAAGTGCTACTTCACTGTAAGGCTTCCCCTAGCCACCTTCATTAAGTCTGTAATCCAGCCTTTCCTTTTCATTTTATATTACATTTTCTATAAACCTCCAAGTTTAAAGGCATCACTGTGCTAAATTAACTTCCAAAATAATGAGAGACCTTTATAGGGATAAATATCATGTGCTTCAGCATAGGAGTTACTCAGAAGTATTTAGAGCATATCAAATGTATTGACAGTAGGAATTACAGAAATACTATATCTCATCGCCACAGAGTGCTGTAAGTAGTGGTTGCTAGTTACAATTAAGTGTTCAGTGTGAACCATATTGGTTAACTTTTTGTTTTAAATATTTGCATCAATTTATACCAATGGCTTCATGAGGTAGGGTTGAAAAATATTAGATTGGCCCTTTTTGTAAAAGCTATACATTAGCAATCATCAACCCAGTGTGGATTGATTCAGGATCTTTTCTAGATAATCCCACAGCAATTGCCAAACACTTTTAACAGGATGCTTATGAAGCAGGGGAGGTCTTCATAAAAAGATGAGCATTTATAGAAGTGTCAATGCTTGAACTGCAACATTCCACCGTTAGCATGTCTATATGTGGAACTATTGAACAACAGAATAGGAACGAATACAATTTCCATTAGGCTTAGTTTTCTACTTTCAGGGAAAATCATTAAAAAGTCATGAACTTAGTGAGAGACTTTAAACATCCCAAGAAAGAAAAATGTAAATATGAATAAATGTTTGATTAACGATTCATTAATAAAATATAACGACTGACACATTCTAAATGTTTTAATTTATTTAAATTCAATATGTATAAAACCTAGCTTTTGAGAATATATTTTAATTGTGTTTGAGAATACAATCAAGCATAAATTAACATTTATTTAAGAAATAAAACATAGTTCACTAAGTGTTTCTGAATGTCAACTACTTATTATATTGAAACCATAGTTTAATAAAGGTAATTGAATTTTGAAAAAGACAGTTTCTATATAGTAGTAAATGCTTGACTTAATAGTATGAATTTTTTAAATATTTGATTTAATTGTATATTTCCTTAATAATATAAACTGATTCAGATAATTATTTGGGTCACATTCATGTCCTAAATATATGAATATCATTTAGTTTTAATAATTGAGAAGTTAATTTATTTTATAGACTTATTATTATGTTTAGAATTAGAACTCACTATAAGTGAAAAATAAAATCTGTTATTTTATAAAAATAATAGAGATGAGCAAAAGCACATTTTGCAATGGAGTGTGAAGTAGTGATACATCAGAAAGAATAGACAATTTAATATATAGATTTTGTTATAAACATTTTCTAACACGAGCTATCTGGCAACACAAAACCCCCAATCATGCCAAATCAAAACAAGCTGAATTAAAGGATATCCATGTTTAATAGGATACCTGCACTCTCTGGTGTCCCCCATCTCTCCACCC
>LOJH01045289.1:0-13628 GCA_001685095.1 Ellobius talpinus
CACAGAGATCCACCTGCCTCTGCCTCCCGAGTGCTGGGATTAAAGGCATGCGCAGCTTGCTTTCTTATAGAACCCAGGACCACCAGCCCACGAATGGCACCACTCACTGAGTGGTTCCCTATCAATCAAGGCTGAGTCCTTCCCTATCAAGTGGCTCCCTATCAAGTGGTTCCCTATCAAGGCTGAGTCCTTCCCTATCAATCACTAATTAGGAAAATACCCTACAGCTGGATCTTATGGAGGCATTTTCTCAGCTGAGGCCTCCTCTTCAGACAACTCTAGCTTGTGTCAGGTTGACATAAAAGTAGCTAGCACACTTGGGTTCTCCTTGCCCACATTCCTTTCAGCCAAAGCCGTTGAAGAAACAAACAGAAGTCCCAGCTTCCTCAGTTGCCTGGACCAAGTTCACCCCTCCTCCTGTTTCTGCACCTCTGCCCTGCCTTCCTCCTGCCACTGTGGGCCAGGGCCACGTGTCCCTCTCCTGCCCAAGGCTACCCTTGGCCCGTGTACCAGTCGTTATCGCCTCTTGCCTGCTTGAAGACACTGTTCAGCAAGTGTCCCTTCTGCAGCATAGTTCCCTTCTCTGTAGGGTCGTTTCATCAGGAGGCGCCCTGCTATTTCTTCTGGAAAGGCTGTTCTTTCGTTGTCTCCAGCCAGGACCACTGCGTCATTCCTCTAGCAAAGGCTGTCCAGACTCCGCATCCTCTCCTCACACTCACTCAGACTCTACTCAGTTGTGAGGTCCCCTCTTCATTCCCTCACTGCTTTTCTCAAGGTCACCAGTGGCCTCCACCTTGGTACAGCTGAGCCAGCTTCCCATCCTTGCCTGCAACACCCCACATCCTGTCTCCTTTCTTGAGATGCTTTCTTGGCTTCTAGGTCACTTGTTCTCCCATTTGCTTTCTATTTCATGTGTTGCTGCTGGCTCCCTTCTTCTCCCTTGAAATGGGAGCACTCCAGGGGAGCACTCCAGGACTCAGTCCCTGCACAGCTGCCCAGCCAGGACTTTACATTGATTTCACCTACTGCTGCAGCTTTGAGTGCCTGCCACCCGTGCCTTGCTGGCCCCACATCCACCCGTGTGTTCATGCCCCCAGCCTTACTTCCCCTGTAAACTTCAGGCGCTTGCTCTACACTTCAACTTTCATGCCAACTAGATGCCTGTACCTCAACTCCTCCAACATGAGACTCCCGTCTTCCTCCCAGGCCTGTCCCACTCATCCCTCCCCTCCATCCTTCTGGATGCTCAGGGTCTTGACTCCCCTGCGTTTCTCCTGTTGAGGCTTTTCCAGGTCAAGGTGTCCTCTCTGTGGGCCAGAAGTGAGAGAAGAGGCAGCTGTGGACTGCCCAGCACAGCCCTGCCACCTTTCTGCGGCATTGGCATTGTGCTCTTTCCTTTCCGAGGTCACAACCTTTGTCAGATCCAAGCTGAAACAGGACCAGGACAGGTCAGGGAAGTGGGAGGAGGGTGGGGAGGAAAGGATTGGTGGTGGTAGGGATTAAGGGGCATTAGGCAGTCAGGGTCTTTGGTGGGTGGGGAAACCCAGATGGAAGGAGGTTGGAAAGAGAGGGGGTTCCCTGGGTGCCACTAAGGGGCATGAGCATCTGAAATGGGTGGGAAGAGGAGGGGCAACTCTGGATTCACCTTCTCAGTTATTGAAGGAGACTGAGAATGATGCCCAGGCATTGTGCAGTCTTCCTCTATGCACCCTGCAGCACAGAGCCGTCTGACACAGCACACAGGTCATGGATCAGATGTCCCAGGTACCTTCTGAAGCTGGAACAAGGCAGAGTAGTGGGCAGGTGGCAACAGCCTGGCTCTTTGTGTCTCTAGATAGTGAAGGTCTTACCCAGCAGGGAGGTCAGCTGGGGGCGGGTGGAGTTCCCTGCTCTACCTGACTTGGGGTTTGAAGGCAGATACTGTGGATTTCATTAATGTTAAGATTTCTCTAAAGAATCAAGCTGATGCATGCAAATGTTAAGCAAATAAGGGTACCAGTTGTCTGGGGGCGGTCGGGAGAGAGAAAGCTAGAGGATGTCAAGGATGACCTTTGTGGAGAGGCCCTGAAAGACCCAGTGGGCACACACAGATGGATGCAAATGTGCACTCATCCCTGGGGCCTCTTCCTGCTCACATGAGACCACTGAGAGGCCTCCTGGACCTCCACAGCCCACAGGAGGTTGGCCTCCTAGCGGACAGAATGGGCGAGGCTTGTTAACAGCTCCAAGCTTCCTTACCTGAAGGGGACAGTAACTGGAAACCCAGATTTTTGGCTCTTCCTTACCCCCTTGTGTGGTTCACGTGCCTTGAGATGGAGGTAGCTATGAGCTGGCTTTGGGTGGTGGTGCTGGTGTGGTCTAGTCTTAGGAGTTTGCCTAAGGGTGGGGGTTCCTTCTCTGCCTGCCCCACTGGTCCCACAGGAGTCATTCCCTGTCCCCTCCCTAATGCTGGGCCTCTGAAGCTCTTGCCTTGGTACCCACTCTGACAGTTGCCAAGGACAACGGTCTCCAAGGCTGAATGGCCTGTTCTCTGTGCTGCTCTTCTGAGTCCTCCACCCAGGGCATGGGCAGCTAGCTGGTTCCCCTGAAGACCTGAGAAGCTTCTGGAAGGAAGTAGATGAGGCCCTTCCCTGGATGCAGCCCCCACCCCATTTCCTTCAGTCACCTTGTGAAATAGGAGTGGCTAGTTTGTCTCATTTTGTGGATGGCCTGGAGGCTTAGGAAGGTGAATGACCTTCCTGAGGTTACATGGCTTATGGGGAGCAGAGATGGTTCCAAGGCCCCTGGGTGGTCATGTTACCCATATAGTCCTGGGTTCCTCCTGCCCTGGGGGAGTGGGGTGGTGACGTACTTAGGTGACCCAACTTGGGAAGGTTCCTGTATCTCTTGGATGACAGGGTGAGCCCGACCTTCCGACCTTGTGACTGGCAGAGGCAGAGACAGAGAATGAGATGTGTGGTCTAGGGATACCCCCCAGAAACCCCGCTCACACTTGCCTACTGTCCATGCTGTCAGGGGCTTGATAAATTCCTGTGGAGCCCTGGAAGTGCTCAGGTCTGGGTCAGGCTGGTGAGGGCAGAGCTGACCAGGATCTGTTCTCAGCATTTGCTATAAGCCAGCCAGCATTTTACACTGATTGTCACACTTGGTGTCCTTGTATGTACATGTATGTGTTGCGTTTCTGTAAGAACCCAGCTGTGTGCTAATAATTCTGTAAGCTAGAGAGTTCATCAGTACAGTAGGATTTGTGGGGAGGAGGGCATTGGGGCCGATGGGAGGGCTCAGGGTGGGTCCCAGGGGGTAGATAGTAGGTCTACAAATGAGACCATTCCCTCTTTCTTTGCCAGGGAACCCTGGTGGAGCTCTATGGGCAGGGGTCTGAGGTGGAAGGTTCTTGGGGTCTGGACAAGTTGGAGTTGAAGCTTGCCCGGACCCAGTACTTCCAGAACTCCACAAGAATCCACCGTGCCCCTGACAGTATGGGCAGTAGGCACCTGTGAGGGGGAACTCTGGGTGGGCTGTGTGTGGGCTTCAGGGGTCTGTGATCCTCTCCAAACAGACTGTTGTATAAGTACCACAGCTAACGGATGGCGCCCATGGAGCATCTGCCACATCCCAGATAGACTCTGAATGCTTTGCACAGGTGAGATTCCATCTGGGGCGGGCTTCCAGAGGTCCTCGGCTTGGGAGTGTTCGGAATCCGATGCACGTGGGGAGGGAAGCCAGCGGTTCATCTCTGAGCTCCCTGGCACACTGGAGGCAAATCCAGAGCTTCCAGCTCTGATCCTTGGGACAGCTGTGGCCTCAACACCTCTGCAGAACAACCTCAGAACTTTCTGCATTCCTGGCCTGGGCTCAACACCCCAGAGACTTAGTTTCTGCCTGTCCTGGGTAGTTCTCAGCCTCCTGGCACCTGTCATGGCTCTGCTTTATGCCCCATTTCCACCAGGTGGCCTATTCTCCCTCCACCAAGCCATCTGCTGTCACTGTGTGCAGCTATGGTTAGCGAAGGTGCCTCTCTTCCCCATTATCACCCCATCCTGAAGTTCTGGGTTGTCCCTTTACCTGTCTCAGACTCTCCACAGGTGGAAGGATTTCTACCCTAGGTGTCCAGTAATGTACGTCTAGCTATCCTTGACTTTGTCCTTAGGTTTGAAGGCTTCTCATTCTACCTTGACACCCAGAGGAACTGTTTCCTTCCCTCTATGTGTGGGCCTGAGTATGTATGCACACATGTATGAGCCCACAAATGCCTGCTATGCACAGCTAAGCATACATCTGTCTCACAGAGCAAGCCAGCCTGGAACCTGCCTGCCGGAAACACCTTTACACTGTCCTGGTGCTTCCCACAGCCTCTGGCTTGTGCCCCAGCATGGGGAGGACTATAGAATTGCCTAACCCTGTAGCAGCCTTGCCCTGAGCATGTTCCCCAGTGTTGCCTAGGCTCTGCCAAAATGGAGAGGAGGATAATCCAAATTACTCAGCCAGAAAATATTTATAAAGCACCCCTATGTGCTGTGCATGGCCCGGGCTCTGGACAGCTGTGCCCATGACAGGTCCCTGCCCTGACTAGACTCACAGCCTAGTGTCAGGGAGGTGGCCAGGAAAAAACATATAGGGGTTTGGGGAAGTTGCAGAGATGGCTCTCAGTCAAGGGATTGATGAGCAAGACTGAGGACCCCAGCTTGGATCTCCAGCATTGATATAAAACGCTGGGTGTAGCCTGGCGGTCATGTCACACGCCCTTAATCTCAGTACTTGGGAGGCAGAGTTAGGTGGATCTCTGAGTTTGAGGCCCGCCTGGTCTACAGAGAGAGTTCCAGGAGAGTCAGGACTATGCAGAGAAACCCTGTCTTGACAAACCCAAACTAAAACCAAACACCACTACCACCAAACACAACCCTCCCTCAAAAGCTAGGTGTAGTGGTGTGTTCCAGTAGCCCCTGCTGCGGAGGCTGAGACAGGAAGATCCCTGGGACTCACTGGTCAGCTAGTCTAGGTTCAGTGAGAGACTCTGCCTCAAAAAATAAGATGGAGAACAATTGAAGAAGACACCCATGTTGACCTCTGGCTTCCACACACACACACACACGCACACACGCACACACACACACGAACCTGCACATACATGTGCACACACACACACACACACCAGAAACTTAATTAATCGGAAAAAAAGAGTTTCTATTTTCCTTGACACTCTAAAGCTCAGTGAAGTGTGACTGGGTAGTCAGACAGGGGGTAGGTAGAGGAGCTTTGAAGTGAGCCTTGACTGGCAGGAAAGATAGTCACCGAATGATCCAGGGAAGCAACATTCTAGGCCAAGGGTACAGCTGGTGCAAAGGCCCTGAGGTGGGAATGAGCTGGGGAGCAGAAAGAGGCCAGTGTGGCTGGGGAGGAGGCAGCAGAGTGAGCTAAGGCAGGGTCTTTTTAGGCCACACTGGGAGACTGGGTTTTCATTTAAGGGAGATAGGAATTGCTGGAGGGTTAGGAAGGAGGGAGGCATGCTGTGTTATTTATTTTTGCAGCATCCTCCAGCTGCCATCAGGGAAATGGGGAAGGAGACAGGGTTATCTGAGGAGCAGTTGACATCCGGAAAGTGTGTGACTCTCCAGTCACTCCTGACCCAGCCGGCTTCTACTATCATAATGGTCTCCATCTTTGCTGGTGCTGAAAGGCCACTGAGCCCAAGGTCATCCCAAGGGCTGTGGGTAGTGAAAGACTCCTGGAAAGGGGCTTGGATCAGGCTGAGAGCAGGCCACAGGGTGTCTTGTCATTTGCAGGCATCTCCCCGAGACAGATGCTCAGTGGCCCAGCTCCTCTACTCTGCTCATTGCCAGCAGGGCAGGAGGCAGGAGGAGCCACTGCTTTGGGCTGACTCTCTTGGTTGAGGTTCTGGGGCCTTGATTTCATGGGAGGGTTCAGTCTGCACATCTCGTCTTTCTATCTGCAGAGGGAGACTGCCCCTGATCTTGAGCAGTGGGGTTTCAGACAAAGCCTTTCCCAGTGTGTCTCTCCTGTGCTGGAGAGCTAAGCTCAGCTGCTGCCCCCACTTAGTATCCATGACCTTAGTGTCACCTCTCCGCTCTGGCTTCATACAGGCAAGAGAGGCGAGAGTCAGTCCCTGGTCACATCATGGTTCAGAGTGAGGACCTGGAACATTGTTTCTCACATTTTACCTTGAAACACCCCCTCTGGGTACCCCTCCCAAGACTCAACTACTCTGGGCTCTACTGGCCCCCCAGCCCAGGCAAGCATTCTGGGCCCCTTGCCTAGAGTAGAGCTCAATGCCACCCCTTGTCTGTTCAGCCCTGGAACTGAGGGCATGGTCCAGTGCCCAGTGCTGGCAGAAACTCCATCCTACTCAAAGCTTCAAGGGGACATGGCAAGGCAGATAGGTCTGGGATAACTTGAAGGAAGCAGTTGCTAGTAAGGTTCCCCAGGAAGTCCTTGATTTGTCCATACTCCTAGCTTTGGTCTTCTGTGGCTTGAACATCAGGTAGAGCCACTTACACCCTCGGATGGCTTCAGGGAGATCAGACAGAACCCTAGCCAGAGGGGCTCCCCACCCTGCTGGGCTCCACCTCTGTGCCTGGGTGCAGGAGTTTGGGACATCTGGCAGGTGAGGGGGCTCAATGCCCTGCTGCCCTGGGTTGGTGAGATAGTGGGGGAACTAGAACCCAGGCAGCAGGCAACTGCCCCACTCCCTCTCTTCCCTTCTAAGTTCCCCTTGGAGTCTCAGTTGAAGAGGTGACCTCCTGCCCTTCTCTGGGTGAACCACACTGGAGGGAACCAGTAGAAATAGCAACGGCTGCAGCAGGGATGTAGGACAGACTTCTAAGAACTCCCTTACTCAGCACTGAGCCCTGAGGGTCCCTGGTGTCCTAGTATCAGGGCCAGATAGCTTAGAGCTTAGTTTGAAGGTGTTTTAAATCTGTGGGCTCTGTGTGTGTGTATGTGTGTATATGTGTGCATTTGTGTGTGTATATATATGTGTGTGTTTGTGTGTCTGTATGTGTGTTTGTATATTTGTATGTATGTTTGTACATGTGTATGTGTGTGTTTGTGTGTGTGTAAAATCTGAATTTAGAACTCTAGGTAGTCTATGTAGAGAGGCCCTGTCTCAGAAAAACCAAAAAATATCCAAACTCTAGGTAGTGACAATGGGCTGGGTGGAGGCCACAAATCCCTCTCTTTCCAGTCATCTTCCACTCAGTGTTTGAAAACTCAGGGTTAACCTTAACTGGGTTATAGTAGCTGAGTTCCCCTCAAAGGCCCAGTCCCCAGAGCTCTGAACTCATTTTCCTCTGTGGGCTCACATAGGTGCAAAGTCCTCCTGGAATTGACCTCTGTTTCCTGCAGGCCTGAGCCCATGGCCCCAGGTGAGACTCAGGATCAGGCAGACACCAGGGTTCACGTTCTTATCTCCCCTCTGCAGCTTGTTCTGCTGCTGCCCAGAAAGCTGGCCCCTCCCTCTCCTCCTCCAGCCCCCCCCTCCAGCCTCTCCCGAACCCAGATAGACCTCTCCAGAAGAAAGCAGGCTCTTGAGGGTCATCAAGGCTTCCAAGTGGAGCAAGGAAGTAACTCAAACCAGAAACAGGAATGGTCCAGACACCACCTTCGCAGCTTTCCAGGGTGCTGGGGCGGGACTGGCTCAAGCCTCTGGGGGCGGTCACTTGGGAGGGTAGCCTAGAGTACAGGGGGCAGAGGTAGAGAGGAGAGAATGGGCGAGTGAGGCCACAGCCCGTTGCACGTGGCTTCTGCCTTCCTAGCTAGGATGACATTGGGCTAGAAGCCTCTGGAAGGTGGGCAGAGCAGAGTGTGGCTCTTCCTGCTTTGGTTTCCCCAGAGTGCTTCTTAGAGGTCTTCCTTGAGTTCTTCCTTAAGACTTGACAAACTCCTGTGGGGCCCTCATGAAGAACGGAGCCCCGGACCCCTTCTTCCTTTCTTCTGCCTTTGCCGCCAGATGTTCGTGCTTGGCCTCAGTGCAGCCCTGCACCCTCCCAGCACCCTGGACAGCAGCTCACGGTGTGGGGGGGCGGACTGTGGCTGATGGCTGTCTCCCCTGGCCTCCCTGGAATGCTCCTTGTCAGCATTCAGCTGCACTTCTGTTCATTTCCTGGACTTCTCTCTTAGTGCCTCCTTTAAAAACAACTCCTGGGTCAATTTCCTCCACTAGATACTCCGTCTCCTGCAGCTGGGGCTGAGAACACGTGGAGAGGCACATGGCAGGCAGAGACCAGCCTGGGGTTGTCTCCTTTTACTAGGAATATTACAGAGGGACCTTCAAGAGCTGTGGGACACTTGCCCAGTTCCTCACTGCCTGGGTCTTCCTCAAGGGACTTTGGTGGATTCTGAGGGACACAACAGAGACCCTAAGAAGTAATAGAGAGGGCAGGAGCTAGGGTACAAAGACCCAGCCACGGGCCAGAGGAGAGCTGGGGGTAAACAACCTAGCTCATTCCTCAACTGAAAGTTACTAAGGAGATCACTATGGCCATCCTCCTGCCTCTGACAGGCTGCCCCAGCACTGGTTTCATGGGGCTTTAGATTCTCTGACTTCTGCCCTGTCTGACTGACTCTGTCTTTCTCCATCTTCTGTCAAGGTTTTTGGAGCCCTAGGGCTGGCTGGGTCAGGTGGAAGCGTGACTGTCATGGATGAAGAAAAGCTCCCATGTGAACTGCGTGAGGAAGGAGGTGCTATTCAGGACCACAGCCTGGAACCTGAAGGGGAACCTGGGGTCCAGAATGGAATGGAAGCCCAGGAAGGCCCAGGCAGCCACATCAGCAATCCAGGAAGCGAGAAGACAGACACCTTAGAGGGCACTATGGAGCCCATGGGAGACCCAGATGTGGCCCTGCCCGGCCTTAGCCTCTCACTCACCAATGGGTTGGCCTTGGGACAAGATGGGAACATTCTGGAAGATTCCATGGAATCCAGGCCCTGGAGGGCTAGTGAACCAGCAGAGGAGGATCTCTCCAGGAGTCTCTGTCCAGAAGCTGAAGATTCTCAACTGGGGTGAGTGGGTAACCTGAACGGGCCCCACATTTCTAACTCTAGTGATATGGCTAGCCTCTTAGTCTCTCTGGGAGTCTGAGATTTCCTGTCCCCATTTTCAGCTTCTGAGTGTTTTGAGAAGTCAGAGCCCTGCAGGGGATTTCAGAGGCAAGTAGGCTTTCTGTCCCCTGCCCCAGCACTTGGCCCCCATAATCCATAATGGGCAGTCTCTGGGGTGGGGGGGCTGCACTCTGCCTCCCCAGCTGACAATGGAGCTTTAAGTTCATTTAAAATATCCAGATGTGAAAGGCAGGTTATCTGGGCCATTCTCCTTCTTCAAGATGAGCCCAGGGGTGTAGGTCTTGTTGCTCATCCCTCCCAGGGAACTTTCCTCACGCTTTGAATAAGTTGTACCAAGAACCATGTGACTATCCCAGCCAGTGCAGTTACAGTCTGTTTCTTAGTAGAAGGTAGAGAAACTGGTTTTTGGGTACCCCTGGGCAAGGAGGCGGGGATGGGCAGGCAATGTCTAAAGGCCAGGAAGTCCGGGAAGAACATACACAAGTCTTGTAGAGTGTAGCTGTAGGCTCGCCTGCCTGAATGGCAAGTGCACAGGGTGTGTAAATATGTATAGGGGATGTATGTGTAGCTCCAATCTTTTCATTGGTATATGCACAGGGGTGTGTGAGTATGCATGGGGGGCATGTGTGTGTATGTGTGAGCACGAATGTATGTGTGTCTAGCTAGATACATTGGCATTTGCACAGGAAGTGTGTGAATATGCGTGGGGTTTGCATGCATGCAGGTGCGCATGTGTGTGTGTTCAGTTCCTAGAGACTGGGAGTGTGGTAGCTAGCCTTAGTATGGGGGTACATCTAGGTAGGATGATGACTCTGCTCTTGCCTTTTCTAGGCTGGATTGCTCCGGGGAACCAGATGTACGGGATGGCTTCAGTGCGACTTTTGAGAAGATTCTGGAGTCAGAGCTGTTGCGGGGTACCCAGTACAGCAGCCTGGACTCTTTGGATGTGCTCAGTCTCACTGACGAGAGCGACAGCTGTGTCAGTTTCGAAGCCCCCCTCACACCTCTCATCCAGCAACGGGCTCGAGACAGCCCTGAGCCCGGGACTGGGCTGGGCCCTGAGGGGGATCTGGGGGCAGCTGGTGGTGGTGATGGGGAGCTGGGCAGCCCCCTGCGGCGGTCCATCTCTAGCAGCCGCTCAGAGAATGTCCTGAGCCACCTGTCTCTTGCATCGGTGCCCAATGGGTTCCATGAAGATGGCCCCGGGGGCTCGGGAGAGGATGATGAGGATGGCGAGGACACAGACAAGTTGCTGAACTCTGCCAGGTGAGGAGGGTTGGGTGCTGGGGAACCACCGAGCAGATAGGGGAACTGAGACCCAGAGGCGGCAAAGCATTCTGGGCATGACAGTGTCTACCATCCACAAGCCCTCGCAAGGTCACCGTGTCTGTCCTCGGCATGCAGACAGTCCATCCAGTCTTGAGGGTGCACACTCTGCTCTTCCACTCCAATAGCCCAGAGTAGGTCATATTGCTACGCTGAGGGCACAGCCACATCTGACTTCACTTGAGCCCCTCTGGAAGCCTGGCTCGATGTTTTCCCATTGCAGTGAAGCCTCTTTGCCTCCTCTGCTTGCTCCCCTCCCCTCCAGTGGATTTTCAGAGGCCTGGGATCCCTTTTAGCCACGTACAGGGCCTCTGATCCCCCTCCTTTCCATTTGCAGTGACACCAGCCTCAAGGATGGCCTATCAGACTCGGACTCAGAGCTGAGCACCTCCGAGGGACTGGAGCCTGGTGGCACAGATCCACTGGCCAATGGGTGCCAGGGGGTCAGCGAAGCTGCTCGCCGGCTGGCCCGCCGCCTCTACCACCTTGAGGGCTTCCAGCGCTGTGATGTGGCTCGGCAGCTGGGCAAGAAGTGAGTGTGTCTCCCAGCTCCTTTCCCAGACAAAGCAGACCCACTGCCGTCCCCAGCCAGAAAAGGGTGCCGATGACTTCCTTCAGGGGTGGCTGGTGCCAGGAGCTCCCACCAGGCTTTCAAGTACCTCCTCCTGTCACTGTCCTCATTCTTGACCTCGCCCTAAATCTGTTTCCTTTCTGGGCTGCTTGGGAGAAGGTGGCTGCTGTCAGGGAGGGGGTAGTGACGGGTGGCCCCTCAGGGCTGGGGCGGGATGGGGGATGTGGTTATGGTGTCATGCAGGGCAGTAGAGAGGACAGAATAACTTGACAAGACGGGAGCTCTATCCAGTGGGGTCAGGTGGAGGGACCTGGGGTAAATGCCTGGGAACTGGAGGTCTAATTGGGACCAGCCGAAGGGACTGGCCATCCAAAAGCACAGGGCATAACCTTCAGACTGGAAGCAAAGGACACTAGGCAGGTAGAAGTTCTGAGGAGGGTTGGGGACCTGGTGTGTGTGAGTGTGTGTGATGTGGCTGACATATTCTGAGTATGTTTGAACACAGTATAGCCCTTGCCTTGGCCTTTCTATCCACAGGGACTCCATCACCCCAGCAAGGCTTGCGGGTGGGGGGAGCTGGTCAGCCTCCTGTGCCACTCACAGGGCTAAGGGAGATGACCTGGCTCAGGCTTAGATCAGGCTTTAAGTCTTAGGAGGCCTTTTTGCACCCTCTGAAGCTTCCCTGTGCCTTGGGCAGTGGGTTTGAGCCCTTCCTGAAATCACAACTGCCGTACTCCTCTGGCAGGCTTGGGAGGATGGGTTCCTGCCATGTTTCCATGGCGCCCTCTGCAGGCTCCTCCAGGAATTTCTGCCGTTCACCCTTCCCATTCAAAAAGCGGGGTGTGTGTGTGTGTGTGTGAAATTTCCAACTCCTTATCTCCAACTCTCGGGTCTTTTGCCCTAGGTAGCTTCTGCCCCCTTCTTTTCTTAGCCTCATCCAGATGGGTTCTTGCCATTCTGTGCCCCCTTTAGAAACCTCCCTTTCCGAGCACCGAGGGCTTAGGGTATTGGAAGCGGGTGGCTGCTACCCATGCCACCGTCAGCAACATCAATACAACTGCTCACTTGTTTCTCTTTCAAGTTTTTCATTATGACTATTTCGAACATACACAAAGCAGATAAGCAATACATCAAACTTTTCCTATGCCGACTATGTGACTTCAGAGTGTTCTGAGGTCTCACTGTGTAGCCCAGGCTGGTCACCAAGTCCCTCTGCCTCAACCTCCCAGATGCTGGGATCATGGGTGTGTATGGGCACACCCAGCTCTCAGCTTTGATCTTCAGCTATTCTTTCCTCTATCGTCCCACAGCCCCCCGACATTTGTTGGAAGTATATCATATATTCTATCATTTAACTCTCAAGTACTTAGGCTGTATCTCTAGCTGATAAAAAGTTTTAAATATAATTCCATTTTAACAGTTAACAAAATTCACAAAAATTCCTCATTATCTCCAACATTTTGGTATATTTTGTTTTCTCTGAGTCTTTTAAAAACATTGATTTGGTCAGGTGTGGTGGTGCAGGCTTGTTATCTCAGCTCCTGTGAGCCTGAGGCAGGAGGGTCACAAGCTTAAGGCTTGCATGGGCTACACAGTGAGTTCAAGAACACTCTGGGAAACTTAGTGAGGCACTATCAGAAATATATAAGCTGAAAATAGGACTTGGCTGTAGCTCAGTATAGAGCACTTTGACTTACGTGCATGAGGCCCTGGGTTCAATCCTTCATACCACCACCAAAAATATGAATAAATAAAAATTGTAGGCTGGAGTATGATTCACACGTTACACTTGGCCCTCTTTTTCACTAGTGGCATTTTAATACACAGCCAGCCACTTTTCTCTTTTTCATTTCTTCTTCCTCTTCCTTATCTCTCCCCATCTGTCTGTCTCTGTCTGGTTTCTCTGTCTGTGAGGTGCATACTCAGGATCTGGACAGATCTGGGAGGCGGTTAAGGGTTCTCTGGGGCCCACTTCCCCAGAACTTGCCATCCTGGGACTTGGGGCCTGCTTCTAACTGACATCCCGTGATGCTTTCTTGGCAGCAATGAGTTCAGCAGGCTGGTCGCTGGGGAGTACCTCAGTTTCTTCGACTTCTCAGGCCTCACGCTGGACAGAGCGCTCAGGTCAGTGGGGCTGGGCTGGGACAGTGGCCACAGGTGGTAGAACAGCACACCTGGATTGTCATTCCAGGTCTATCATGACTTGCTGCACAACTTTTACCCCTCTGGTGAAGCTGTAGGGAAGGGAAACTATGGGTAGCAGGTGTCCAACAACCCCGTGAATGCCAGCCAGTGTGATGGTTCCTCAGGATATGAAGGTGGGAGTGTGGTTGTGGCTCTTAGGGCTTGCCTGTGTAGCACACTCCCTGCTGGCTGGATGCCAGAGGTCTTCACACACCTGGTCTGCTTTGATGGTAAAGGGGATTTGATTGTCGCTGTTCCAGTGTTTGGGCCACAGGAGGGTTGAGGGCCTTGGGATGAGGAGGGCTGGGATGGGTGGATGTAGCCCAGTGTCACTCCAGAAAGATGTTAGGCCAGGCCTGAGGAGGCAAGGGCAATGTCTCTGAGCTAAGGGCTGTGCCCATAGATGTTGGATCCTCTTGTATCTCTCTCTCTCTCTCTCTCTCTCTCTCTCTCTCTCTCTCTCTCTCT
>LOJH01045291.1:13765-24650 GCA_001685095.1 Ellobius talpinus
TGGGGTCTGGTGCCCTCTTCTGGCATGCAGGCATACACATAGACAGAATATTGTATACATAATAGATAAATATTTAAAAAAAACTGCCTAGGGGCTTCCTAAGAACTTTTGCTGAGTCAGTATTGTGCTCACTGTCTGCCCTGCCTCTCCTAAGACATGCAGATGGGTTTCAAAGCATTTGCTGGGAGCAACAGCCTTTTTGTGTAGTAAGAAGGCCTCTAGTTCGTTCCGGCCGCTTAGCCCCAAAATAGTCACACAGAAACTGTATTATTTAAATCACTGCTTAGCCTATTAGCTCTTACATCTTAATTTAACCCATTTCTATTAATCTGTGTATTGTGACACGGCAGTAGCTTACAGGGTAAAGTTCTGGCATCTGTGTACAGCGGGGCTACATGGCTTCTCCCTGACTCTGCCTCCTTTCTCACAGCATTCAATTTAGTTTTCCCCACCTAGATCTGTACCCCTATAGGTCTGCTATAGGCCCAAAGCAGTTCCTTTATTAACCAATTTAGAATGCTCCATTTAAAAAGAGGTACCATTTAAGAGAAAGCTGTTGTCTAAAATATATCCACACACACAAAAAAAGGTTAGCTTTCTGCTATTCAGCTATGGTTCTTTTAAGAGGGACCTTGAGGATTCTGTAAGTCCTTCCTACACAGGTTGCTGAGCAAGAACTGTGGGAAGACAACTGTCAACTATGAAGCATTCCAAATACTGCTAGATTCAGAATCGAAAGAAGCACCTTCAAAAGCAGGAGGAAAAATGACATGGAAGGCAATCGTCATGTTCTGCATGGCTTAACTATTGCTAATCCTAAGGAATCGGAGCAAGGACATAGCATGCATCTACACACAAGAGCCTTCTGCTTGAGGCAAGTGTCCATTATGCATCACGAGGCTCTTGTCCTTGTAGCCCTGCAGTCTTGAAGAACTCTTGCCCAAAAGAATTGTTTCCTATGCCAAAAAGTTGAATTATAGGGCATACATTCTAAACTCTAAAACTTTCAAATTTTCTTTCTAAATATTTTAAATTGAGAAAATTACATATTTTATCACATACAAAATGTTTTGAAATTTGTACTAGGATATGGATAAATAGAGCTAACTAACATGTATCACTTGGGGCTGGAGACATGGCTCAGAGATTAAGAGCACTACCTGCTCTTCCAAAGGTCCTGAGTTCAATTCCCAGCAACCAAATGGTGGCTCACAACCATCTGTAATGAGATCGGGTGCTCTCTTCTTGCTTGCAGGCAGAATACTATATAAATGGTAAATAAATGAATCTTTTCTTAAAAAAGTGTCGCTCACGTACCTCTGTTTTTAGAACTTTTTAAGCTACTAAAAGTCTACGTTGCTAGTAAATGTCTTATGGCCATCAGCAATGATGCATCATCAGATTGACCATAGCCAATGAAAAAAAGTCTAACTCAAAATATACCTCACACACATGCACCTGTCCCTCACCCATGAAGTTTTCTGAACAAAAACAATAAAAAAAACCCGCCACACACACACCCACGCAACCTCTGACTGGCTCATCTGTAAAGCCCCCAGCCTTACAGACGAATATAAGTGTGTGTATATGGCTAGGCTAACACATTCCACAAATTATACACTATGGAGGGTGACACGTACTTGCTCTTTACAGTATCATAGGAAACATAAGGGCAACAGCAGACGAGAGCAGACAGGGGTACAGCTACCAGAACTCTCATCTCCTGTGAACTCGGTCTGTACTGTCAAACTGCGCTGTGACAAAGAAGGCCAAAGTAACATTCATCCAAAAGCCAATTATTAAAACTAATGAAAAGTATTTTCTTTTTGTCTGCTCTTAGGAAGAAATCTGACTAACTGGCAAAGAGGAAGAAAATATACACTAATCAGTTTTTAAACTCAAACCAAATCTGAATTCCATGAAGATGTAGGAGCTCTATGAACTAACAAAGTCCCTTTAAGTCCTCCGGGCCTACTTCCTCATTTAAAAAGAAGAGAGGCAGGCTGAGGAAACAGCTTAGTTGGTAAAGTGCTTACCCAGCAAACATAGAAACCTGAGTTCAATCCCCAAAAACCCACATAAACAATGCTACATGTGGTAATGTTTGTGATCTCCATAGTTTTAAGGCTAGTACTGGAGAGGCAAAGAGAGGAGGACCCTTGGGGTTTACCAGCAACAACCCACTCTAGCCTAATTAGCAAACTTGAGACCAAAAGAAGGTGGGCTGTATTCTTCAAGTTGACAGCTGAGGTTGTTCCCTAGCTTAAACACCCATCCACACACAAGAATACATGAATAAACAGACAACAACAATAAATGGATGAGGTGAATTCCTTTTTAAATTTAGTGTGCCTGGAACACAATAAAGCACTCAATAAATGGTAGCTGTTGTCCTAAAACGCCTGCAAAGTAAAGAGCTAGCTTGTGTGTGCTCTGAGCTTGGGCAGAAGTAACCACCTTTATAAACAGCATCTCCAAGAAGGAGCAGCATGGCACAGCACTGACACTAAACTCACAATCAGAAGGCCTTTCCTTAGGCTTTCTTTACCGTCTTCTTGCTTGCTTTGGACAAAAGGAAAAGTACAGCAGAAGCTAAGCTCAGAAAAGCAGGTGTCGTTCATTACAGGGCTTCTCAAACTCTGATGTGTGATAATTCCAAGATTTTGTTAAAATGCCTGCTCTCCTTATGATTTATTTGGTAGGTCAGTGGCAGGGTCTGAGAATGTACTTCTAACAAGATCTTGGGGGAAAGGGTGTTGCTGATATAGAAAGTCCTTTGAACAAGAGTTTACAGGATGTCACACTTTTAAAAGATATAAAAAAAAGCAATTTTAGTCTATTTAATTATTTGGTTGGTTGGTTGGTTGTGTATCTCCAGCTATCCTGGAACTCTGTAGACCAGGCTGGTCTCAAACTCAGACATCTATCTCTGCCTCTGACTCCTAAGTGCTGAGATTAAAGGTGTGTGCCACTACTTCCCGGCTCAAAATTACTATTTTATTTATTTATTTTTGGTTTTTCGAGACAGGATTTTTCTGTAGCTTTGGGGCCTGTCCTGGAACTAGCTCTTATAAATTAGGCTGACCTTGAACTCAAAGAGATTCGCCTGCTTTTGCCTCCTTGAGCACTGGGATTAAAGGTATGCTCCACCACTGCCTGGAGTTATCTTAGTCTTGATAAGGATACGTGACTTCCAAATTTCAAGACTAGAAAGGTGGGGAAACCATCCTCCGTCCACTATGCTATACAGACTCCTACTGAATGATGGCGCAGTCAATGCTCATCTAAGCTCCTTCTCTTCCAGGGCACCAATGCACTCAACAGTGTGGATGATACTCTCCCGCTCCAACAGATGGGCTCAAAAACAGAGCTCTTGTAACTGAATGAAAAAAAGCGAGAACTGCCATTGGCAGCTCTTCAGAGTGAAATCTAGGTGACGATGGCATCCCCATCACCATTCAACCTGACCTTCAATGTAGTGTGTGCAATGGGTGAGGAAGCGAGGTTTTACCCCTGCTGCTGGTCATGTTTCACCCATGCATCCTCAGATGTCTGCTCCTAAAGGCACATCATAGAACCACAACCTACCTGAGGAAAAGAACAGGGAAAAAGTACACTACAAACAGGAAAGCAGAAGTCAGATTCTTCAATGTCATTTAAGGAGGCAGTTTCCTGCCAGGGTCTACCTTACCCTTGAGGGTATAATTGAAATTTAAAGCTGCCTTGGGTTTATCAAAGGACAGGCTCTGTGGAATCACTATCATTCCCCCTTCTCTGATACCTCTTCTCACCTCAACCTTTTCAAACAGGGCACTGAAGCAGCAGACTTAATGCTCACTGGCTTTCACAGACAAACCATTAATCTTCTCCACACTACTTATCACCACAGCTAGGATAATATTTGCTCTAATCTAACAGATTTTCATTTCAAAACCAATTGTAAAGCTCAGCAGGGTGCTACACACAACTTTAATGAGAGCTTCTAACCGAAGACTCCTCCAATATGTACTGCTCAGAACTGCTGAATATCACTGGTCGGAAGTTGTGGAAAGGTTAACCAAGACCCAGAATTTAAACAATTCAATTCCTTCCCTATCTTTTCTAGTTATATAGGTAAAAACTCTAATAAATCTGACCCATCTGATGACAGGATTTACATTTCCCTTCTGTGCCATCTACGACAACTTGACCAGCTCCTTCTCAGGTCATCCTACATCATACCCCATGGCTCGCTATAATTATTGCAGAGCAAGGGGGCAGGTCTGCAAATCTGTGACAGCTGTTTAATGGGAGAGGTGGAAAGGAGTGGACACATCCTGGCAGTGTGCTTAATGGCTACACAAACACCAGTCATCAGCCTCAAGTGATTCTGGCAGAAAATTAACTTAGAGATACAAAACTCATTTGGCAAGAAGACCTGCAGCAATCTGCACGATATGTGGCTGTAATGGGCAAAGGGGCAATGTGAGAAGAGGCGCCTGCTAAATTTCCTTTAAAAAAAGAACCCCACCCACCATTTTTTTTCACATGCCACTGACTGGTTCTCTTACCTTAACAGAGTTCTTCACTCTGGAAAACAGGTCTACTACTCAATTGTAAACAACACAGTCGATGACATTGTAGAGATTTCTTTGTTATTATCACAGTGTCATGTAAGCACTGAACTTTATGAGATAATTTGGAACACACTTTTATCATCAACTTATTCTACTGTCTAAATTGTTTTTCCAATTTCTGTTGAGGTTACAGGAAGGAAAGAGAACTGATAGGTACTGGATCACAAATTACACCCTGACTCTAAAAATACAGTCAACATATATATATATATATATATAAAAAACTTGCTATTTCCATAGCCCTGGAGGTGGGTACAATTATTCTCATTTTACAAGTAGGAAAATAAGAAGCCTATATACATTCACATTTCCACTGCATGTAACAGTTGACTGGCAAAGCCTATTTCTCTGTTTTTAAAGTCTGTGCCAAGTGGGCCATTCCACAATTAAGGACAGGTTTGGGGTCTTTGTATTTCCCTGCACAAGGTACAGAAAAACAGAGAAATATGAAAATCAAGAGAGAGAAGGGAGGGAGGGAAGCAGGAAGGCAGAGAGAGAGAGAGAGAGAGAGAGAGAGAGAGAGAGAGAGNATTATCTGACCTACGTCATTTTGAAACCACATTTAACCTGCTAAGACTCATGCTGTACTAACAAAGTGGCTTCTTGGGCAGTAAGAGTGCAGTTCCTGATGTCTGCACAGGAGAGAGTCCACACACTGTTTCCCAGGAAAATACACTGTAAGGGGAAAAGAGAATTAAGTAGTTGGAAAGAGAGAACAAAATTCAAAAATAAAGATCCAAAAGAGTTGATATGGAAATCATTTTCTTTAATTTGAAAAAACAGTTTATATATAATATATATGTGTATATATTATATATGAATCAAAGAGGCCCATATCTTAGTCTGAAAATTAAAACATAAAGGTTATTAAACCCTGGGGGGAAAAAGAATTGTACACCTAGAAAATAACTGGTTTATTTGTTTAAATTAGAAGGGATCTCTCTCTCAGATCTTCAGCCAATCTTTCAAACATCAAATACAGAAATTCTAAAGCTCTATTTTCAGAACAGTTAAAGCTTAATGCTCACAAAACGAAAAGACAGTTTCCACAAAAGTGCCATTAAATATATGTGAGCAGTAGTTTAGTGAAACTAAGCAAATCAAGCTTTCCGACTTCATTTTAAAGACACTGAGCTAGCTCAGGAACTCATGGCTCACTGGACACACTAATAACTAGCTTCAAACACCAGCTGAAATCATTGTGGAACGGAAAGGCAGTGTTTCTAACTGAATGCCAAACACCCATGTGAAGACCTGCTTGATCTGGTTCTTCCTAGTGTGTATGAAAAATGCCCCTACACACACCTACCACTCACCAAAGATGTCAGCCTCAAGTTGTGTCTCCTTAGGGACACTGGTTTGGATCAGTTCAGTGAAAGGAAGGATGAAGACACTGCTGCATTCCTACCACCCAGCGGGGCTCAGAATCTTCACCACCCTTGGCTGTCAAACACCATAGTTTTAAATTCCTACAATTCCATCTCTGGGGAGAACTTTTAAAATGAAATGTCAAGGGCTAGAAGTGATGGCTCAACAGTTAAGAGCATGTACTGCTCTTCTAGACCTGAGTTCAGTTCCCAGTAGCCACATCAGAAGGCTTACAATCAACCTCCTGCTGTAACTTCAGTTCCAGTGGATCTGACGCCCTCTGATGGCCTCTGTGACCCTGAACTCACATGGTACAGACACACACAGATACACAGAAATCTTTCTTTTAAAAAATGAAAACAGATGGAGTGCACTCACATGCAGCCAAACTGACTGGATCTCATCAGAAGGCAAGCAATGTCATGTTAGAAAGGAGAGGGACAAGACAACAAGGAGAAAACAGCAACAGTAACAACAGCCCTACCTGCCTCACTCCTGCCTGAACCTCATGCAAACAAGGTTTCAGAAGACACTGATCCTGTACTGAAAATCATCATGTTTTCTCCATCTATGAAACACCATTTCATTTCTTGTACCTACACCAGTTTTATTTCTTAATTCATAATCTTCACTAGATGCCTCACTTAGGGTTTCTACTGCTATAATAAAACACTGACCAAAATCAACTTGAAGGGTTTGTTTCAGCTTATGACTTGTAGTTCATTACCAGGGAAGAAAGGACAGGAATGCAAGGCAGGAACCTGGAGGCAGAATCTGTTGCAGAGGCCATGGAGAACACTGGCTACTGACTGCTGCCCAGGGTTTGCTCAGTCTGCTTTCTTACAACACCCAGAACCACTACACTAGCTCAGCAGCAGCACTGCTCATACAGAACTGGGCCCTCCCATATCAATCATCAATCAAGAGAAATGTACCACAGGCTTACCCTCCTGCTAATCTGGGAACATTTCTTCAATTGATGTTTGTGTCAAGGTGACATAAATTAGCCTGTGTACCAGACCAGCCCACTAAAAATAGTTGATGAAGATTGTAACTGATTTATTTTTAAAGCAGTGTTTCTTGGGGGGGGCAGTGTTTAGGAAAGCACAGTAACTAAGTTAACTTTAATGTTATCTTGTAAGATTTTAATTCTAATTGAATCAGAGGTAAATCTAAGTACAGAACACAAATATGTTCTGAGTGGGAATGGGTTCTGTATTTTAAAAATATTTACTTATGTAATCAGACTGAAAACATGGGGTGTGTGTGTCTGTGTGAACACACCACCCCCTTCAATAGCACAGCAATTATCACCTAGAAATTAAAATCACTTAAGGCCATCAACTATAGCCTGAGTAAAACTCTAGCACACTGAGTGCTCACCACTTTTAGCATACCTCTCTTCATTTTCAAATCTCCTGACACATTCTAGGTTAGTATAATTACTATTTCAAGGGTGAGCCCAATACGGCTCAAAGTCAGTAGGTGTATTGTGCACGGCTAGGATTTGAATCTAAAGCCTAAGTTTTGAACCACTGCCTTCGGCTTCACAGTTACCATCCTGTTCCATATACTATTGATGACTGAATCTTTGGCCCCTTACAACATAAAGAGCCACAGTTACTCAATCATATTACGGGAAACAGGATGACATCTGCACCTCCCATCCAGCTTTGTTCAGTCTCAGTACCTCACTCTATTTTCGTGTCTCAAAAGGGAAGGACAGCTAGCAGGTCAATTGAAGACTACATATACATCCTTCAGTCCTATTCCCTTCTCCTTTCCAGAGAGAACTGCTATCCTGAAAATCTATGTCAGGACCTGCATTCCAAAGTCTGGCCGTACCTATTTCTAATCCACAGACAGGCAGCCACAAAGCATGATTTTGCATGTTTCTAAACTATGGTGCAGTACATATACATCATTCAGAAACTTTCAGTCATGTTTCTAAGATACATGGGCAAGCTACATGGTATTCAGTCTACAAATAATAAATTCACCTGCTGCTAGACAGTTTGTTTCAAACTTTTCCATTAATACAAATCCTATTGCTATGAATATTCTTATAATGGCCTTGTGTATATAAGCATTTCTGAGATATGCACTTAGAAACACTAAGCCAAACCAAATGAATGCTCCCTTTACCAAACACTGTCACACTGCTCATGGAACGGCTCATTAATTCCCACCCCCACCAGCAGCAGAGCCCACTCAGTTCTCACAAACAGCTGGTATTGCCAGACATTTTAACTTCTCAATATAATAGTGTGAAATTATCTAAGTTTTGTTTTAATTTGCATTTCCCCAGTTGATAATGAGATTGGGCATACATCATAATTAATAATCGTATCTTTTACAAAGGAAACTACAAAGTACAGTTAACTAAGGATCAAGGGTACAGGTATAATATTAAATGGATTAATATGGAATTTTTCCACCCTCCTATAAACATCAAATAAAGTTAAGTCCATATTATCAGTCTTGGTCTAGTCATTGTATTGATAAAAAGGAGGAGGTTAAATGATCTATGGTATTTTCCAACTAAACAATGTAATTCTAAAAAACATCCAAGGTATTCTAAGGAGAAAAACTATACATGTATGAAAACCAAGGAAACAAAGAAATACCACTCTCCCTATACTCCACAAGGTAAATAAGAAACGCCTCCTGAAGCAGGCAGAGCCCCTAACACCGTTTAAAGCAAATGATTCAGGTAATTTCTATTCTGAAGCACCGGGGTAAAAAAACAAACAACAAAGGCAAGAAGAAGGCAACACTAATGCAAAAAGCATTAAGTACTGTATTTAAAATGTTTGAAATAGGAATGCAGGCAACATTTATGCTGAAGGCTTACTAGAGTGATGAGCAGTCCACAGAAAGGTGACATTTGAGATATTCATTAAAGGAGATGGACTTCAGACAGCAAGACTGAGATAGAGAGACTCAATATGTGGAAAATATCATTAGCAGAAGTGTTAGAGAGTAACTACTCCTCCCTGAAAACATCAGTTGACGGTGAATGAAACATCAAACACAGACTCTTCATGTAACCCAAAGCTGTACTTTAAGGATTATGTGTAATGTGTTTAACAATGCCCAACATATATTGGTGAGCACTAAATGCAGCTTGCTTGCTCTCAATCATACTTTTTATTTCTTTGTCTCAAAAAAAACCAAAGTTTAACTGAATAAAATTTAAAAATATGTGAAAGTAGAAATGAAAGAAACATCCATAATCACACTACAGAGATAACTGAGGCTGACATTCTAATGGCTCTTGCTAGTGTTATTCCTCTATACTTAACACTCTAGGGTTTGGATTCTCTACTAAAAAATAGAATTTCATATCCCACCCAAGTAACAGGTGGAATAGAATACAGCCACAGTGGCCACTGAAGGGTGGCCAAATCTCTTGCATCCATCACCCTTCTTACTTTGCCTCAGGGTCCTTAATTGACATTCAAGTTAAGATTTTTGTACCCTAACACCTCATTGCATAAAGACAAAAATCACTATTAAAATGAAATAGGAGATTCCTTTGAGGCAATAAAGTGTATTCATATATCAAATTTGGCTGCTCCAATATTTTACCAAATTTCTCCATCCAAAGTCTTGAAAAGAAGATGCGATTTCTCCAATAGGGATACAAAAGCTTGCACTGCAACAGCTCTCCACAAGCTCCACTGTCCAACTCCTCCTCTGCCCAAATACACGGTAAGAACTAATTATTTTTCCTGAATGCTGAAAGAGTGTGCCCCAAAGTGCTGTACATACCCTAACGATCAAATGTGAAATTTTATCATCTCTTCCACATTTAAAATTTCACATTATATGTTCACCAAAAATAAAAATGATTTATGAAATATAAGTATGCATTTTTTGTTTTTCCTGAGACCAGGTTTCTCTGTAACTATGCATTTTTTTAACTCAGAAAAACAGGTCAAAATTTACTTCTGAAAAGAGTAGTTTTAAGGTCATTCCACAGAATCCCCAACAATTATTTACAGTATCTACTCACATTTTAATAACAGATTTCTGGACATGAGTAAAACTATCAATATAAAAGTGATTGTGTTACTGACAGTGAAAGGGGAAATGTTATAAACATTTATAAAAAATTAGAGAAAAGCAAAAAATTTCTGACTGATAGAAATTTTCTGTGTTTTCCATGTTTTTTTCTTGCTGTTTTAAGACAGTGTTTCTCACTATGTAGACCAGGCTGACCATGAATTCACAGAGATCCACCTGCCTCTATCTCCAAGGCACTAAGACTGAAGGCATGCGCCACTACGCTTCACTATACCACCGGCTCCTATTAGTAGCTTAACAAAAATGTCCTAAATACAAATCCACATCTGTTAATAAAACAAACACCTTACAAATATAAATTAAGGGGGCTAGAGATGACTTAGCAATTAAAAGTACTTTCTGCTATTTCAGAAAACCCATGATGAATGTCTGCTTGTTCACAAAGGAGAAGATAAACACATGCAAAGCACTTTTAAAGGTTTCGGGGGGAAGCCAATTTATTGTTCACATACAGGAGAAGCATCCAGTCACTGTTGCTTCCCACATCCCCGTGGGAATAACAAGTCTTATTTTCTGTGTCCTCATGGGCATCAGTAACACATGGCCTATCAATCAAACCTCAGAAACAAGCTCAAGTGCCCCCCACACTGAGTCCTGATCACAAATTGGGACTCCAGTCACCCTCCTCCCCAGGCTCTGCCCTAGTTACTCAGATGCACAGCATGGGAAACACCAAAGTTCCATTTCTCTACACTCTTAACATGACACTCATATTTCTGCCATTAGAGTCATTCCTTTCAGTCATTACTTATCTTCAAAGGGTCCTAACTTACTGAACGAGAATGTGGCAGGGGTACACACTGACTGATTCA
>LOJH01045294.1:6612-17190 GCA_001685095.1 Ellobius talpinus
TTCTGAGACCAGGCCTTCCCGTGTGTCTGTGTCTGTCTGTCTGTCCCCCATTCTGTCTGTCTGTCTCTGTGTGTGTGTGTGTATGTGTGTGCACATGCGTGAATGTCTATGTGTAGGGGCATGTGAGCCCAGAGCACAACCACAGCATCGTTAACCAAGACCCATCTACAGTTTGAGACTGGGTCTCTGACCAGCCTGGAACCTGACAAACAGGCTAGGTTGACTGCCCAGAGAGGCCTGAGGTTCCGCCTGTCCCAACACTAGGATCACAAGCAGACATCACACCCACACTTTTTCCCACCTCAGATCCTCAAGCCTACAAGCAATTTACCAACTGTACCATCTTCCCAGTCAACCTTGTTGATGTTCTAATTTAGCTTCTCTGTCCCTTGGTGCTGGGAAAAGATACCCTGGACAGTTGTTCTAGTCCCTGGGAAAGGAAAGCGTATTTCTCCTGTAGGCTCCTAGCTGTTTGTCTGTGCTCCCATTACACAAGCTATTTGATAGCGAGGACTGTATGTGTCTTATCCATGTTTGCTTGATGCTCATTGGAATAAATCCCACTGACTTCTGCTGATGACATCTGTCTGGCTAGCTGCAGCACTCTGTGAACCAGGACAGAGCACCCTGCACCATGAGGCCGAGGCCAGGTCTCTGGATGCCACTGTAGGAGGCTCTGCCTGCCAGGCCACCAACTCTCCCTACAGTTTCTCTCTGTGTTCACTCTCCTAACTCAAGTCAGATCACAGAGCTGGCCTCAGTGCTCTGTGCTGCTCGGAGTTAAGAGTTCCATTTCTCAGTCCACCCAGTCCTCTCTGGCTCCTCAGCGAGCAGACTTGGTAGAGCAGATCCAGTCTCCTACACCCTCGGCTGAGCCCCACATCTGGACAAGACCTGACTCTTAGGAACTTAGCTCACTAATTCCTTTAGTGAGCCTCTGCCTCTTCCCCAAGAACACAGCTATATTTCTGATGTAAGCCCTCATCATTTGCCAGAACTCTGACAACAGAATAGAAATTAATTTCTTCAATCCCAGAATGGCCACTCAACATACAGGTCTAACCAGATCAGTGTTCAAACCCTCAGCTCAGAGCTGCTCTTGAACTAGCTTAGCCCTCACTATCTGTGCAGCTGCCCTCACTATCTGTGCAGCTGCCCCCTCACTATCTGTGCAGCTGCCCTCACTATCTGTGCAGCTGCCCTCACTATCTGTGCAGCTGCCTCTCTAGCCTCTGGCCTTTCCTTGAGCTGCCAACTTACCTGCTTGCCCACTCATCACGTTCCCACCACCTTGCTCTTGAGTCCCTGCCTTTGAACACACTGCTCCCTTTGAGTAGAATGCACAACATCTTCTGGGAATGCAGAGAAACACCTCCTGGGTTGCATCGGAATCTCTCCATCACAAGGTCAAGAAAACAGTAGGGGCAGTCTCACCAGCCTTTATCTACCACAGTGCCAGCACCTAAGCCTCCTTTGACAGGGCTGGTACCATACCCTGCTTCACTACTTTCCAACAGCCGTCAATCCACCTGACGAACACTGCCCCTCAAGTTTCCCTAGGCACAGTCCACCATGTAGCCCATACACAGAAATACGGTGAGGAACGATGTATACTAGCCAAAGGCTACATCCGAAGCATTGGTTTTCTAACAAAAAAGGGCTAATGCCACTTTTATAACATGTATCAAAGATAACAAAACAAATGCCAAATTCAAACCAATCCTTTTTTGTTTTTTGAAACAGAGACTCACTATACAGCCCTGGCAGACCAGTAACCTGTAATGTGCACCGAGACAGCCTAGAATTCAGAAATCCACCTGCCTCAGCCTCGTGAACACTATGACTAAAGGCATGCCCAGCATGTCAGACAGAACATCTTTTTAATGCCTTGAATTTCAAACAAAGCTGATCTCACCTGAAGATGGGAATGTTGAGGTTATTGCCCGAGGCAATGTATGGCGCCTTGATGTTATGGCAGAAGAGAATGAAGGTGAGCAGCAGATAGTCGATGTGGGATCTATGCACCGGCAGGAACAGGAGCGGCAGATTCGTCTAGGGTAGAGGGAGGCGCCAACCTTAAAGCTCAGGTGTTAATGGTCAGTCCCACTTTGCCACTGCATTTGGTTATGGTCACTCATCACTGGCTACTCAATGACTCACTCTCTACAAACATGCTCCAGTGATTCTCCAGTGCCTACATATCCAGATATAAGATCCATTACTACAACAACAGCAACTAGTGGGGGAAGAATCAACAAGTTCAAGCCGACCACACCTCTTCTGAGACGCAGTCTTCGTTATGGAAAATGAGCAGAGCTTTGTGGAGCCAGGCTTGGTTTAAAACAAGAAGAAAATTACTTACTATCTGTGACTTGGGTTAATGTTTCCCTACCACCTACGCCTCCATCTCCGTGTATAAAACAGGTATTACATGACCTGGTGTTCAGGGTTGTCCCCAGATAACTTAGAAAAGCAATCCTATACATTTTTGATAGGCCCTGCTTCTCTCCCAAAATGAACTGCAGTTATCACAAAGTGGGGTGCTCCCAAAAGCCTTCAGAACCCTGACAGCACAGGGGAGACTCCTGAAGGAGCTCTAGCAGCACATCACACACTCAGGGGAAATGGAGGGTGGAGCAGATATCCTTACCTCGGTTGCAGCTTTAACCATCTCAAGCTGACCCTTGTGAATCTGAATGTTCCAGAAGAAACTGTTGAAGAGCTTTAGCAGCACCCAGCCAGTCAGCCTGAAAGAAATATAAACATTTGAGTCCATACAAACATAGACAAACATGTGTATGTTATAAATCCGCGTATGTTTCACTTTTGCCTCCCACAGCTTGAGTCTAGAACCTAAAAGCACTTGTAAATGACTTCATGTGTGTGCACTTAGATATCTGGACTGATGAATGAGTATTCTAATGTATACAGACACTGCTCACACAAGCATGTTCTCGCTGTGGACTGTGAACACATTTTCCTCTGAAAGCACTCAGTCCGGCAAAGGTCATACTAAATTAGTGAGTAAAAGGATCCTTGTAACACAGGCAACCACTCCCTGTAAGACACTAGACTCAGCCATTTGAGGAGAATAGGTGACACCCCATAATACAGTGGCTGCTACCAATCAGCAGGGACAAAGGCAGATCGAAGCCTTTATCATGCTATTTCACATTTGAGTAAGTAGATTTCACACGGAAATTCATCAACATCTTTGCCCCCATGTTCTGCTCACGTTTTCCTTGAGCTAGGAAAGGGAGATCCAATAGTTATAACCGACTTCACAGAAAGACACTGTCTTTGGTCTCAAGCCACCATCCCCTTAAAATACCTGATCATGCCTGGGGAGACAGTAGCAACCATTTCCTGCAGGATCTTCCTGGCTTTCTTTTTCACTTTCTGGATGGCTTTAGACTGTTGCTGGGCAGATCCATCTGGGTTCAACTCAGCAGCCACTTCAGCAATTGCCTCTTGGACTCTGATTTGAAAGTAAAAGTCAGACAATGAAACGGATCGTATGTTACTGGGCACATTTGGTATTTTCTAAACTGTGGCTATAAATGAAGAAGATGGGCAAACAGAATAAAATGCCCATTGTCTTTAATATGCAGAAAATGCAAGTTCTCTTGAAGAAGGAGCAAAAGAGAAAGTTCAAGTTAGGACCCTTAACCTTGGTTGTCTATCAAAACTGACGGCCAGGGCTGAGAGATGGCTCAGTGGTCAAGAGTATGTACTGCTCTTGCAGGGGACCTGAGTGGGATACCCAGCACCCACATCAGGCAGCTCACAACCGCCTGTACTTCCAGTTCTAGTGGACTGGCCACCCCTATGGCCTCCTCCTGCTCAGACACACACTCGGATATACATAAATAACAATAATAATAATATAAAAAATGGGCAACACATTCCTAAGGCAAAGAATCCCTTATAAATCTGGACAGACCTAACGATTTTACTCAGATCCTCTGAGTGACTGCTAGGGATAAGGAAAAAAGACATGTGTACACTGCCCACGATGGAGAATGTACTCAAAGGAAATGCAGACTTCGTGAAAACGGCTTTATGCGATTCAGTATAACGAAGACCGTAAAACAAACGGCCAGTAAAAAGTCAAAGCAGTGTAGGACTTTCCTTCAGAGATCATAATCTGCCATTATTTATATTGTCACAACACTGGAGCATGTAGAACTCTCTGAGAAGCATTAAAATGAACGGAACTATTTACTTCTTGTTTTCCAGTCATTTTACAAAGGTAGAGCTCAGGATCGAAATCAACACAGCGACAGGAAATGTGCCGAAGGAAAAGCTCATCCCAGCAGACAGATCCTCTTGACTGAGAGCGTTTCCACCACCCTTGTTACCTGGAGGTTTCAACTAGACAGCATTTACTGCATGAGCTAGGATGTTTCTCTGATAGCTAACATGGTATCGTTACCGTCAACTACTCAACATTTAACATGTTTTCCTAAGTACTATGAGCCAGCATCATTGGGGTTGGAGCCACCACCCTGACATGGCTACAAACAAACTTTATGAACTCTAAGCTTTCAGTCACCCCAACTCTGGTCTCCAGCTATACTGAGGTGGGCCACACCCAAGAGGCGAAGCAGAGAACTCTCACCCAAGCTCCTACCCTTAGTGGCTCAGAAAACCACCCTACAAAGTATGGAGCAAGTTGAACTTCAAATAAAGGTAAATGGGAGGCCTTGGAAACTGTCTCAGACTTCCTAGTTCTCTGTGGTCTCCCCTAAACTAGGGCATTGGGAGGGACTCTCTGGAATGCCCTTGTTTGACAGAAACTTCTCCCCAAAGAGACAGGTTCTCTGAAACTCCTAGAACCCCATTCAGCAGGTAGGAAAGCTGCTGGGCCAGGACTGGAAGTCCCAGCAGTGTCGGGGCGATGTCACTAGGCTTCTGAGGAAGGCTCCCAGCTATCTGTGCAAACTAATCACTCTGTCGCCAGTGAAGTCCCATGGCTCAACTATCTCCCTCTGAGAGAAGAACTCTGTCCCTGATACTGTTTTCCCCAGCTCATTCATAATCCCCTGCAGCTATTTACCCCTCAAAATCCCCTAAATCCCCTTGTTTCCTTTTCCTCTCCAACTACTCCAGTTTCTGGCTGCATTGGCAATCACTCTCCTGGGGGCTGGTACACATTAATGAAGGTGTGTGGCTCTTTTTCTTTATAGTCTGCTGAGGTCAGCCTCCCTCGCAGGTAAACATTTTCTCTGAGAGCAAAGAACTGTATTCTTACTACAAGGGCTTGGCCGTACGTATGCAAAAACCATTATACAAAATACCAAGAGCTTTGGGCTATCAAAACAGAAAATGGGTTGTTCCCAATCAATATTCATACTATAGAAAACTGGTGAGGAACCCTAGGCACATGTGCACACACCTCCAACTCATGACATAACTTTCACATTCAAGGAGACTATTCAGGCCATAGTCCATCAGACAGGACTGGCCGTCTGTCTATATGGCACCCTCCACCACACAGTCCATCAGATAGGACTGTCTGTCTGCAGGGCATGGCACCCTCCACCATACTCTACTCTCCTGATTTCCCTCAACTTCTTTTGTGGCTTAACACTTGCTGTTCAGAAATGCAAGCATTCCCTAGAGAGAAAAGCAGAGAAACCACAGAAGAGACTCAACTCCCTCTCCTCCCACTGCCACACCCTGCCTACCCCACCTTCTCAACAGTGCCCCGCCTCACCTGCTGCTGTTCAGTACGTTTTCAGTGATGTTGGTGGCAAACATGCCCTTATGGACGTCCCGTTCTTGAACAAAAAGGATGTAAGAAAGACGTCTTGCCAGCCATCCTCGGTGCCTGCAACACACACACATACTTCTCAGCAAGTCCTGCACACTCCACTCCACAGTGACTTTCCACAGAGCACGCTCAGGTCACTTATTCCAGCCAACAGCCCTAGAGGTCAGAATGCTATGCAGCTGTCTGGCTCATTACTTTCATTGATTCTCAGGGAAAACTGAAACTTGGAAATTGTTTATCAAAGCTTAAATTGTCTTATTTTTCTGACTAGTAATCCAAATCTGCAAACAGAAGAGACATCTGACTTCATCAATAGCACTACAAAGGCAAGCAAGGGGGTGTTACTCATTAGCTATGTATGAGCTGGGGACAGAGGTGTGGACAGCTCGGAGCTACAGCCATAGTCTACAAAGAGGAAACCTGGAGGTCTCTTCCAAACACAAAGGGCTATAATTTTTTGTATTTAAGCATTCTTCCAAGATAATCAATGAGCCTCAAAGTGAATTAAAAGCTAATCAAGTCAGACATCCAGCTTCTGAATGCCTCCATCTTTCCACTGTAAACACGCATCAGGTCTAAGCGGAAGGACATACTGGTGGAGGTGATGGCCACCACGTGCTGACGAGCTGGGGGACACAGAGACGCATATCAGAGTAAGACACTATGACTCTCACTGTGTAATGATTTGAAACAAGGTATGACAATGACTGAAGGCAACAATGTTATTTCCTCCATGTGACACCAACAGCAGATTCAAACAGGAAGTCAAGACCTCGGAAAAGGCGGGGAGTGGAAGTGTCTGTGAACAACTTCTGTCGCCTGACTCTTCCTTTCCTGTCCCCGGCTTCTGAAAGGTGAGCTCCCGGTACTGCATTCTCCCAAGCCCTCTGTGGTAAACATTTCAGATGATGATGACAACAGGAAGCCCAAGTGATCCCTGAAATGGCTTTGCAACCTCCTGACATGGATTTGCGTGGTGTGTAAGTGTGGGTGAGCGAGCACCCGAGAACGTGAGAAAGTAAGAGCACATGAGAATGTGTGCGAATGGGCCCAAGCACGTGTGGCAGGACAGTGCACACCCATGCTTAAAAAAGCTTTGAGCCTTTGTCATTTAACACACAAGAAGCTACACAGGCAACTTGTTTCCTGAAATAGTTTGAGCTACCATCAGGTCAATATAGCTGATGCCTTTTAAAATATCTTAAAAACTGTTCCAATCAGAGATAACACACAAAAAATATGGCTTCATTGGTAAAATGTCTATTTACATAAAGAAGAAACAGTTTATTTACTTAGGATCACAGTCATGTCTACTAAGAAACAAGAAATAAAAACAAATTTCATGGATCAGTCTCTCCTCTCTGCTTTAAATTTAAACAAAGGAGACAGAGAGGAACCTGAGAAATGGAAAGGAAATGCTTGGATTTGGCCTCTGGTTCTATTACCAAGGCAAACTTGAACACACAAGCGAATCTGGCTATTCTCACACAGGACTCTCTTCATCTAGTTAAGAGCAGTGCCATGGAGGACCAAAGCCACACACTGCCTTCTTGGACCACCTTTCTAGAACTTCAAGCATTTCTCACCCCAGAACACCGCTTACCGCCTTTGGGCATCTGTTCTTAGAACCACAAGGACTGGTGATGGCTTTGGCTGCTGTTTCTCTTGCTTTGTAGACACATTTTTCTAATTTTCCCGTATATAATGCAAAGGCCCCTTTGTCCCTGGCACCTACCAGGTCCCTATGTACTGGAATTCAGAAATCAGAACTCCTTTTTTTTAATTATCTTCACTAAATAAGTCAAAGACCATTTTCTGCAAGCAGGGGACTGACAGGAGGGAGAAAGGACAAAGGTAAACAGTGAATCTGAGCACAGTACAGAGACTGACGTGATGAAAACACAATGAGACTCACCGTCTGTACAGGAGACGCTCACCCATAAAAGAGGGCCTTACTAAGGAGGGCTCTACAGAGTGGGGAGATGTCAATCACTTGTCTTATTTTTCATTCCTGTGTTGGGGAATGTTTGCACACATGGGAGCACACATGGCAGCCCGAGATGACTCAGGAGCTGACACTCTCCTTCTTCCATCATGGGTTTCAGGAATCAGACTCAGACAGTCAACAAGCTAAGCCACCTCATGGGTCCCATTTATATGTTTTTGCCCTATGAAATAGCTACAATGTATCATAAGACATGCAAACCTACATCTCTTGTCAAAGAAATACTTCCTACTGCATAGCAAAAGTCAGTATCTACATGTGTTACAGAATACCACGGGTGAAAGACAGGGGAGCAGCAACAACCGTGACGGCCTCCAACGGCCGTCCTGCTTCCAATCTTTAGACGAGCTCGCTTGTGTCACGGTTCACATTCTGCCCACTCTAGACACCACAGGTACATCTTAAAGTATGCTAATTACCATTACAGAGTTTTACTTCTAAGACTTATTAGAAGTATAAAAAATGTCTTTTTACCTTGTGTGAGTTTCATTGATATAAATAACATTCCGCAAACCCAGAGATGGGATACTGGGGTTGAAAAACCTTTCCTATAAAAACAAAATGAATGTAGATGTGAATTCACAGCTGGGTTGATGGTCATGAATCCCAGTAATGTCTCTAGAAGACATTCAAACTTCAAGCATAACAGTAGCAATTGCTGCTTCCAAACTCACAGAATGAAGAAAATACATATTTTGTTAAATACTTTTTATACTTTAAAGATTGTCACTAACTGAAGGTTAACTTTGAAACCTCCACGGTACCCCTTTCCCACCACTGCTCTCTCCCCTACAGAGTAGGGACCTACAATCATCTTCAGCCACAAAGGCAAAGATTTTAGTCTTCCCCAAATGCAAACTATTATCCTAAATATCAGTTACTGTTTAATTAACCCCTCAGCACACAAGACACATGAAAATTACCCATTATATGGGTAAGAAAATTGAGATTGCCACAACTTGAGTATTCAATCTTAGATATTTCCATTCTGTAAAACAGCTGAGCACCTCATGGTCACCTAAAAGTACATCTACCAGTCACTCTCTTGACCAGAAATCTTGAAAAGATAGTCTACGTCTTTAACAATGTGAGCAAAACAGTAAAAGTTCAAAAATAAATGCAAAGGAAAAATGTGCCAACAAGATATAAAGATTACTGCAATGAAATCCCTTTATAAAAAACTGGGGTTTCAAAGACTAGATGTCAAATATCAAGAACTATAAAAAAATGTACTAACAGATTATTTTAAATGAGCATGGAAGAAAGCCAAGATAAATGTAGTTCCATCCATTACTACCTCAACACAAAAAGCAACAGCCTGTTACAATATATCCACCCAACCCCAGGCCATAGTCTCACCACCACCAATAGCTCTGGCTGACAATACACTGGAGCCCTGCAGTTGCAATACTGTTTGGTGTAGAACTATAGTTATTACCTTGTATTCAAAATTAGAATTAGGTGAGAGGTCAGTCTATAAAGAAAACCCACGTGGCCTTCTATTTAAATCTTTGTTCCCACTGCCCTCTAAATGCGAACTGGCCTCACTCCTGGACTGGCAATCTTCATGCCTTCAGTGGTAGCGAATTCCTGCATTACAGCACTCACAGTGTGCAAGGTACATCTCTAACAAGCCATTCTTGAGCAGACCTCAACATTGAACAGGAACCGCAAAGGTTCTGCCTAAATCTCACCAATGTTAATAAAGCCCTTCATGCAAGCAGAGCTAAGCCTTCTGCCCAGTCAGCCTCCAGTGGAGAAGGCACCCAGCACAGCCAGCCATTCACACAAGTTACTACCTCTGTAAACAACAGCTTCTGAGTCCTAAGTATTTGGTCCACCCAAAGAACAGCTTAATAACTAATACAACCTTTCAAAACATAACTCTCACCTTAGAGCAGTAGGGAAAAAAAATCCTATGGTTGCTAACTCATCCCTACACCAAATGCCATTAGCGGCTCACCTTTCAACCAGTCGGCTCTTCTCATTTGGCAACAAAATAACAAAAACCAAGAACATTCTTGGTGGCTAAAAGTCAGCACCTACCAGGTACTGAGCACGCCATCAACTCTATGGATGTTAACTCAAAGTAAAATCTACTCTCCCCTAACTGTAGATTAGCATTACTGAATAAATGAAGTAACTCCATTTCTTTACCGGAAATGCTTGACTTCGTTCTGCAGGAGTCAAATCCATTAAGACCAAAACCCAAAATCCACAAAACTGAAGCCCTCTGTGGTGATCAGGAACGTTCTTACCCAGCTAAGCCCTCTGTGGTGATCAGGAACGTTCTTACCCAGCTAAGCCCTCTGTGGTGATCAGGAACGTTCTTACCCAGCTCTGTGGCGTGCAGGAGTGGCAGCACCTTCCCACGAAGGGCCTCTTCCGGCTCATGAGACTCTCCTTCCATTTTAATGTCGCGGATCTGAAGAACGTAGGTTTGAACCCACAGTCACCCTGATAAGTATAAGAGAGAAATTGTGTCTAAATGGCAAGAGACTTGTTCTCATCTTCTTGGTCTCTAAAATTAAGATATTTCAAATAAAAGAGAAAAGTATACTGTCTCTTTGGGCAGTATAATTACATGTGCCTTGAGTGTTTTTATGTAAAGTACCTTGTTCCACAATCACTTGGGAAAGGCTTGTTAATAAGAAAAGGTTGGTTTCCTAAAACTATAGTTTGTAACAGTCGCTGCATGCTCAATGCAGCATTACAGTTTGTAACAGTTGCTGCTTGCTCAATGCAGCATTACAGTTTGTAACAGTTGCTGCATGCTCAATGCAGCATTACAGTTTGT
>LOJH01045295.1:0-13627 GCA_001685095.1 Ellobius talpinus
TGTAGGAGGCCCTTCTGTATTTGTGTTGCTTTTATTGGTTATTAAAGAAACTGCTTTGGCCTAGTTGATAGGGCGGAACTCAGGTAGGCGGGGAAGACAGAACAGAACTCTGGGAAGAAGGGCATGGTTCTCCTGTCCAAGATGGCCGTTGGTTACTCATGTGGGTAAGCCACAGTCAAGTGGCGATACACATTAATGGAGATGTGTTAAACTAAGATGTGAGAGTTAACCAATAAGAGGCTAGAACTAATGGGCCAGGCAGTATTTAAATGAATACAGTTTTGGGTGATTATTTTGGGTATAAGCTAGCAGGGCAGCCGGGACCAAAACCAGGCCCTCTCTCTCTCTTCAACACGCTGGTGATAAGAGCACGAAGCAATGAGCCTCCAATATGAGCACTGGTAGCTGTGACTCTGGCTTAAGCCTAGATCATTGAGTCCCCAGATCGCTCATTGAGCTGCAAGCCTCTGGTCTCTAGACCAGGCCCTGGGTCTTGGCACTCTAGGGCACCGGAAGATGTCTCCTTGCCTACCCTCAATTCCTACTGAGGTAGAGCAGAGGAACCCACCAGCTGTTGACAGCATACCTATCATTGGATGGTCACTGTGCCCAGGGGTGGACTATAATTGGCCTGCTCTGGACCTGGGAGGACCCAACTCCGTCAAGACTATAACCAAGCCTAACACCTTCACCCTAGACCCCCAGCTGCTCCAAGATCTCATGGGTAAGAGTCGGAGAGAGGCAGGAACACTGCATGGGTGACAGCAGCCACAGCCCAGGGTGTCAGGCACTCAAGAGTATCATTGTGGAATTTTCTAGTAAGCTCTTCCAGGAGAAAACACAGGCATGGACGCTCACATCTGGCAGAGGGTCCCCAAATAGCTGATCAGCTAAAAAAACACCAACTCGGTCTTGCTCTTTACAGTACGTTCCAAGGCAACAAGCCACTTACCCCTGCCCCATTAGGCGGAGTGTTTTACCCCATTTAGCAAAGGAGGAAACTGAGGCTTGATTTGCCCCACAGCAACCCAATGGTACAGGTGGAGTTTAAACAGAGACCTGGAAACCTCAGGCTCCGCCAGGCACTGGTGACGCACACCTTTAACCCCAGCACTCAGGAGGCAGAGGCAGGCAGGCCTCTGTAAGTTCGAGGCCAGCCTGGTCTACAGAGCGAGTTCCAGGACAGCTAGGACACAGAGAAATAAAGAAGAAAAAAAAACAACCCTCAGGCTCCTCAGGTGCTCCCTCAGGGCCTGACCACACTAGGCCCTCTGTCAACCCCTGACCACCCAGGCCACCTCTCAACCCCTGACCATCCCAAGCTCTCTCTCAGTCCCTGACAACCCCCAGGATCCCTCTAATAGTTCAGTGGTCTTTCTCTATCTCAAGAAAAGTTTGGTTTAATTTCTTTGGGTAGGGTTTTCTTCCTTTCTTTCCTTTTAAATGTTTTTAAAATATTTATTTTATTGCATTGGTGTTTCACCTGCACATATGTCTGTGTGAAGATGTCAGATCCCTTGGAACTGGAGTTGCAGACAGTTGTGAGCTGCCATCTGGGTGCTGGGAATTGAACCCAGGTTCCCTGGAAGAACAGCCAGATGCTCTTAACTGAGCCATCTCTCCAGTCCAGTTTTTCTAAGGCAAGCTGGAACTCCTGGTCCTCCTACTTCAGCCTCCCATGTGCTGGCGTGAGAGGTGTGATTGCACACCCATCTTGGACACACACACAGTTTCATACATGAGAACTTTATCTATCATTTCTACCCCACCCTTCCCCCTCTCCAACTCTACCTGTGTCCCAGCTGTTCTTCATGCCCATCAGGAAAGAGCTTTGCCCAGGAGCCCTGTGGGCTCTGAGGACCAACAGTGGCTGTGACCACTCTCAGGATCCTTTATCAGTGGGGAGGTCAGCTTCACTCGATGGAGGCCACTGTTGGGGAAAGTCCCTGGTTAGCTCCTGCAGTATGTTTGAGAGGTGTATGACATCTGTCAGTGAGTACAGTATCACCCAGCTCCTTGGATATCAGGGCACAGTGATGCCTGACTCACCCAAAGGTAAATTCTCACCATTGCCAGCTGCCCCACCACCTTAGGGCTCTGCATGTCCACTGTTTTGATGCCCAGCCACCGAGTGAGAAGGCACTTGGCACTTCCCTCAGAAAGAAGCATAATGGAGTTTTGTAGCACATGGCTGCTTTCCTATCCAGGCCTGCGTCTGTGTCAAGTTACACAAAGCAAGGTCATTCCCACTGGGCCGTGCTCAAGGCATGGCCTTGAACCTACAGGTGTAGGGACAAAGAGGGACAAGGGGCCTCATAACAGAGCAAGATCTCTGAGTGACACTGTAATGGTGTCTGAACATGTCAGCAACAGCCAGCAAAGCTGCCTAACAAACATCCCAGCTCGGCGGCTTCAAGAACACCTTATTTGTGTTCTTACACCTGCCGTCTAGTAAAGGGTCCCCTGCCCTAGGCTGGTATCAGCCAGGCATTCCTGGCAGCTATGAGGACTCTGGGATCCAAGCATCTACCGCCCAACATAGCACAACAAACCTCAGGGGGGCAGGTCTGGGCACAACACACAGACTACATGCCTCCTGTCCACGACCGTCTAATCAGCCAAAGAGTGTCAAGGAGCCAAGCACTGTGAGAAGCAGATGGGGACAGACTCTCGCCCTCAGAAAGAGGAGCCGCAATGGCGGCCACAGACAGCACCTCTTGCAAGCGACTACCATAGCTGTGTTCAGCCAGGAACACTTTTATTACTTTTCAGTTTTTAAGCTACATTTGTTGTGTATGTGTGTGTGAGCATGCATGCTTGTCACTGCACAAGGGCACAGGGCAACTTGCTAAAGTCTGCTTCCTCTTTCAACATGTAGGCCCCAGGGACTGAACCCAGGTCGTCGGCCTTGTCAGCAAGCACTTTCACCTGCTGGTCCTCTTACCAGAATCTACGGATCTTTATTCTGAATGGCCAGGTGGAATTAAATCTCATTTAGTATAGAACAAAGGAGAAGTGATATTTGAAGAAAACACCCATTTTTATCACCAAGGCCAGTAATACAGGCTGCCCCCACCACAGCCCTCTCTACTCCCAGGATGTAACACCAATTGAAATGTTTCTATAACCAGGTATAAAAGAAACCCACTGAGGGTGGGCCTGGCAGAAAGAGGGTTTACTCTCAGTGTAAGTAGGCTCAGCAAAAGCCAGAACAAACCTTGCAAGACATAGAGGGTGGCTCTCCCTCCACACTTTTCCTGCGACCTCTAAAGTTCCAGCCTTATGCTGGGAACGACTCCACTGAGTGACTTCCTCAAAGAGGTGTTTGATCCATCCCAGCTCTACAAATGAGGACGATGAGACTCAGAGACGTCAAGCAAGTGGACTGAGATCACATAGCTCAGTGCACAATGTCCTTTGCTCTCTTCCACTCTGCCCTTGCTTTCTCCCCCTCTTGTGATTGGCAGGACAAACCTCACCTCCCACATCAGCATGTGGGCCATTCCTGTGCCAGGGCCAGGGCAGTGGCTGGGATACAGCCAAGGAGAGTGTCTCCAGGTCCCCAGGGCCTCTTGGACCACAGCAGGAGACTCATCTCCCTGCAGCAGCCAAGCTTGATTCCCTGAGCTCTCAACAGAACACAGAGAAGGGAAAGAGAGGCTGTAAACACCAAATATAACCACTTGAGGAGCTGGCGCAGACAGCGCTGCAGACAGTGAGTTACATAACAGCCGCTGAGGTTCCGAAGAAGCCATGAGGCTCTGCGCAGGCCATCTTCCTGAAACACTCAGCCACTCTCCACTCCTTGGTCACTTGTTCTGCCCCAGGGACCTGCCAGGCATCACAGTGAAGTCCTTAGGCATGTGAGGCTGGCACCCTGGGCAGGAAACAGGTGGTCACATAGATGAGGAAATCGTAAGAAAAAAAATAGGTTAGAGAAGTCAAGAGTAAATGGGGGGCATTTTTAGAGTGGGAGGGGGCAGCTTAAGCAAGGGTAGGGACTGAAAAGGACATCAGCATGCGTCTGAACAGAGAGCAAGGAAATGAGCCTCACAGGCTGGGGGCAGCCCTGCCAGGGGCAGAGGCAGAATGTGCAAAGACCCTGTGGTAGGACTGTGCCGGCACCAAAGAGACCCACTGGAGATGCACAGCCGAACTCTGTAGATGCACAGTAGAACTCTGTATGAGGAACTGCTCCCAGAGGCCCCTCATCCTCAGGGCTGGGACAGGATGGAAACCAGGTGAAAACCAGGAGAGTGGCTCCAGTGACCCCTCACAAGACCAAGACCCTGGGCTATCACCAGGTGCCCCAGCTCACATCTGGAATCCCAACGCTTGGGAGGTTGAGGCCTGGGAAAGTTGCAGGTAGGAAAGACTGAGACCCTCGCCCCCAAATCAAAACAAAAATAACAACTCCAGATACTTTCTGGAGCCGCAGTGGGAAGGACTCAGGGTGAGGGACAGTGCCTGTTAACGGCTTGGAGGACAGAGGGGACAATGGGACCAAGACCTCCAGGTCAAGATGCAGCCCAGTGGATGGATGGTCAGTGAGAAACGGCACCTACACCCCAGTCTTGGTCCCAGAAGTCCCCACACCCTTTGCACCAATTGTCCCCTCTGCCTAGAGTACCCTTCCTTCGCAGAACACGTGGCTGGCACCTTCCCAGCCTTCAGGTTTCTCTGGCCGACCACCCTGCTGTTTCTCTACCATCGATCAGTGTTTGCTTCTCCTGCATTCTTTGGTCTGTGGTCAGGCTCACATATAAATGGCTTGTAAGCTACACATCACGGGAACTGCCCTGCTGGCTATTTCCTGGTCCTAGAGGGGTCCTGGCACGGACAGATATTCAACAAAACAGAAAGATTGGAAAATTCCTGATAGTCTGCTGGATATTTTTGATTTCTTCCACAGGGAAGTGGGGAGGAGAGGAAAATGGAATAATTCATAGAAAAATTAAAATCTGAAGACAAAGTGGGGCATACATTTGCATAAAGATTAGCTTCCAATTTTTAATGTCGCCCACCTCCACAGTGAAGGTGGCAGCCACCCAGGCAGGGCCAGAAGTGGCTTAGCCAGCCATGTGCATGTCACAGGGGTGTCAGAGCCCTCCCAAGGCACCCTCAACCATCCCAAAGCAGTCTTGATGTTTGCCATGTCATTTATGCATGGCTAAGTTCAACCTTGAACATCTTTCCTGCTACCTCCTCCTCATGCATCCAGGGTAGGAAAACTAAATTGTTCATTATCCTAGACTCTCCTACAGATTCACTTCTGGACCAGAGATTATCTGGGGACCCCCCCAAGGGGGCAGCCACCTGACCATGCCTAACCTCATCTTGCTTTAAGCAAACCCTCCCCATGACTAGAATCACAGTGGTCTTGCAATCCTGGGAAGGCCAAGAGACTCAAGAGAGATATCCACTGGGTCCTCAGTTGGTGGAGTACTTGCCTACCAAGCATGGTTCCCAAATTCTGTCCCCAGTGTCACATAAAACTAAATATAGAGGCAGGAGGATTAGGAGTCTGCTGTCGCCTCAGCTACGTAGAAACCAGCCTACATAGCCTGCATGAGACCCATCTCAAACACACACAGCTAACCATGGCCTGACTCCTTCAAAGCTTTTGTGTCCAGACAGCCAAAATCATGAGTTTCTACTGATTAATGGAGATCCGACAGGACGTTACCTATCAAGAATCTGATTTCTGACTGCACTGGTAGGTCCTACCCCAGCCTGTAGAATGAGAGCCAAGCCTGGAACTCTTGTGTGCTTCCACCTCAGAGAAGACTGGCTAGAAATAAACCCGGGGTCTAAAGACAGAACATTGACTGTCACTTTGACAGAGTGGCTGACTGAGCCACCATGAACAGTAGCCATCCATCACAGACCTCTGCCTTCCATGTGGGGAGCTGAGACACCAGTATGGAAGAGGACAGGTGGGTGGGAAAAGATGGGAATGGTTGACTAACCAGAAATCCAGCTCAGAACTCCAATGCCCATGGTAACCCAGTTCCTGGTCAGTCCCCAGACTGCTGTCATGAAATCAGTCAAGCAAAGGTGCTGACCCCCAAATTCAATTTGCAAGATTAACCATGCAGGAAAGCAGGCCTAATAGAACTGTCATACCCTGAGTGCCTGCTGAGTCAGAATAAAAGCAATGAATTATAGGATACAGACTTTGCAACAAACAACCTGGATTCCCACAAAGGTGAGCGAGGCACAGCTGGGTAATTTGGTTCAGTGGTTAAGGGCATTGGCTGCTCTTGCAGAGGACCCAAGTTCAGTTCCCAGCATTCACATGGTGGCTCCCAACCATCCTGAATGCCAGTACCAAGGGATCTGATGCCCTCTTCTGGCCTCTGTGGGCACTGCGTGCATGTGGTGCACATACATATATGCAGGTAAGCATTCACACACAGGTAAGTATTCACACACATAAAAATAAGTCTCTTTTTAAAATGGGCTGGCATATAATTCAGAGGCATAGCACTGGCCTAGTACATGAGGCCCCAAGTTCCATCCCCATACCATCAAAATAAATAAAGCAGAAAAGGGGAACAAAAAGAAAGACCCAGACACATCCATGGTAGAAACAAAAAATTGTGTTGATCCCTAGAAATCACACAGGAAGATTGACTGGAAGCCCCCACCTCAACAGTGCCCCATCCTCCTCTGGGAACCTGTGAGGACATATGTGGCACATGAGGTTGGGGAATCGGATGCTCAGTAGCAGATGGTAAAGGGGAGAGAACTAGAGGCCACAGGGATGGCCAGGGTCACAGGGGTGCTACAAATGGGGGCTCAGGCCCACCAAGGCAGAGAGGCACCGGCCAAGAAAGGAAACACCCCTAATAACAGGAAGGGCTCTTCCAGAACCTCAAGGAACCCTGTGCACTTTGATGGGACTATCTCAGGCTCTGACCTCTGAACTGGAGCCACTGGTGGCTTCAAGCCTGTTACAATAACCCATGGGAAACTGCAAAAGGTCCTCTCAGTGCTCACGTCCCCAAGCTCCCCAGCAGCACAGCTGGTGGGGCTCAGGCAGCTTGACCTCCCAGGAAAGCCATAGTTCTGCTGACGGGCACATGAAACCAGGCCTCTTCCCACGAGAACACGTGGGAAGCTTGGTGGGAACAAGCCAGTGATACCACCAGCCAACAGGTAAGGCAGCCACACCAGGGATAACAAGGCACAGTACATAGAGGAGCTGGTGCTCCTGCACCCTAGAGACCAGTACTGCTACCCGCTCTCTGTGGTAGGAAGATTACATGGGCTGAGTTGGGGTCTGTGGCTACCTGGCATAATCCAGGGAGACTCAGGTGATAAAACTGGACTGTGATCGACATCCAGTCAGCCCTGGGTGGCAGGGAGGCATGAGCTACTGACCTAACATAGACCAGGAGCTAAACACCAGGAGCACAGGAAACACCATCATACAATAGTGCTAAGTCATATGACTCCACGGTGCAGCAGTGAGCTGACACCGGTACAGCCAGCTACACATGGATGTCAATCACCTCAGAGAAGCACAAGTATACTGAGCATATACAGGTGTGCATGGCACGAGTTTATTCCATAAAGTTCTTCATAGCACTTTTCCCTTATAGACTTAAAATCCAGGATATCTCCAAAGGTTTTACATTGTGCTCAGTTTAAAAAAAATAAAAAATGATCAGCAGGATTTGTGACATACTCCACACACTAGATGAGAAGCACCATCGAGTCCTGACGACCAAAGCCTGAGTCTCCGTTTACAAGTGCAGAGGACAGTCACAACAGAAGAGCCTAGGAACTACTAAGAGGGAGTCGGAGGCCATTTCCCTTTGAGGCCAGGCAGCTCCATCCCCGAAGGACTCCAGGATCCTAGGACGCATGTAAGTGGTGGCACAGATGCCACCCAGGGGTTCAAGTGCCTCCAGACACCTCAATTACTTTAAAAGATTTGACCTGTTCCAACACTGTGTTAAGAACCAGAGAGGGGCAAGAACCCTGGCCAGCAGAGGGGACATGGCTGGTTGGAGTGTCACTCACAGTTCCCTAGAATGGTGTTCTGGCCATGGCAGACAGTACATGAGCCGTCGGCCCAGGGGTCCCAACAGCCAGCTGGGATGCTGGGTCAGACGCCCTGGCTTCAGTCAGCTCTGGAGAGGACAGAATGGCTGAGGGAGCCAGGCCAGTGAAGGACGGGGAGTCTAAGTAGGATTTCACCTTCATAGAGCAAGATGGGACAGTGGACTCATGAGGCTGAAGGCCACATCACTCCTCCAGTGTGCTGTTACCAAACGCCACCAGCCCCGCACCTGCAAGGCTATGTGCCAACCTACAGCAGCAGGGCTGAGACGAGCCTCAATGTACCCTCCTGGTCTCTGAAGGCCAGGCACATCCTGGAGCATGGGAGACCTGGTCCCCACCAATAACTTCGAAACAGGAATGCTATTTCTGAGCCCGCAGAATGTGCAGTGTCCAGGGCCATCTGGAGCAGCTGCTGGATCTAAAGTGACCCTAAGTTCCATCACATGCACGCTGGACGGTGTGTGAGCCATTGACTCAGAAGTCCTGCAGCTCAGGGATGTTCCGGTAAAAGTCCAGGGTCTCAGGGTTGGAGAAGGCACCCCGGTGCTCCACGGCCCTTCCAGCCATCACCTGCTTCACAGCTACCTCCACCTTCTTGCCGTTGAGTGTGTACTGCGGGAAAAGGCGGAGGACAAACAGGAGTGCTTAAACCAGAGGTGACACAGTGCAGTCTTGCCTCGGGTTTCTACTGACATTCTCTTCCAGAAAGACCCATAAAACCAGACACACAGTGGCTTCGAACACATGCCACAGCACCTGCAGACACCTTGAGAGGACCTGTTGGAAAGGACATCACAGAACCATCCGTGGAACCTGCCACGTGATCTCATGCCTCTGCCAAAACCACATGAACATGTGGATGTCTCCAAGGCTATGTAATGCACCAGACCCATATCCAGGAGCCCTAAAGTGGGTACACCAGGTGCAACATGGCCCTTGCCTAGAGTGACACTACACCTGTCTCAGGTGCCACCCCCCTAACCGATCGCTGTTCCTGTGCTTTCTTCAGATGTGAAACAGTTATAAAGACAGAACTATCCCTGCCCAGAAGGGTGTCAGTAGGACCAGGCTACTCACTCATTTGCTCACGCACTCACACACTCATACACTCACTCACCTGCTCCCTCACAAACTCCTCATTCACACTCTCACTCACACTCACTCACTTGCTCACACACTCATATGCTCACACTCACACACACATACACACTCACTCACACACTTGCTTACTCAGATTTACTCACTCATTCACACACTCACTCGCTTACTTGCTCGTTCGCTCACTCTCACACAGCGTGCACCCAGGGCTCTTCCTCCCTACCCCTAGGTGGCTATGAGGACACAGTCAAAACTCTTTCCCAGGCAGAGCACAGACCACCCAGGTTGTTCCTGGTCAAGTCAGTGACTTGACTACTCCCAGCATGCTCCAGGAGTCTCACCCAGGTCAGCCCAGCTGAGTCCATCTCCAAGTCCAGTTCTGCATATGGTTGCTTTGTCTGCACAGGGAGCCCCCAAGTCAGAAGCCCAGGGTCTCCCCATCATCTAATGAGAAGCAGCCTACAGGCATGGAATGGCAGCTTCACAACAATTATGGATAACTTGAGCTCGCACATGCTTGCACACCCCTATTCCTGACTCGAAATGTGACTAAACCAGAATAGGGGTCTTCAGAGGCCCCATCCTCAGGCCCCACAAACCCCATCACACACCTGCAGCTCCCTTTAGAGTTCACACTCCTACAGCTGCCTGCAGGGCACACTCAGGCCATACTCAGGGGCGGGGCTGCTCTGAGGTCTGCTGGGGTTAGTCCTGCCACACCCCACTGAGCAGTGTTGAGCTGCAGACAGCCAGTTGCCTCCCCCCAATATGGCAGCCCACAGAAGCTGCTGAAAATGCAGTCAAGAGGGAGACTATTGTTGCTAGGCAACATGGTACCCATATAGAAGTTAAGAGTAAGCTGCAGTCACCCTGGCTCTCATAGGCCCAGGGCAGAGGCAACGTACTGGAATGCCTCGAGTCTCCAGGATGAGGCTGGGCACATGGCGAGCAGACAGACCAAGGCGGATGGCGTCACGGATGCGCTTCACGAGGTCAGGCTGGAAGGTGTGCCCAGATACCATCTTCAGAAACAGGACCACCCGCTCCTCGCCATCCCTGTTGTACTGGGGGACACACAGGCTGTCCTCCACCTCGTCAAAGGCTTCCACTGTAAAAGCAGAAAGGAAACAGCTTCACAGGAAGCTCTCTACAGATCACTATGCCATGTCACCTGTCAGAAGGGGAGGACACCAGGCCACCTGGGCGATACTGAGGGTCCAGCTGACCTGGACTGAGGGATGCCCACGTGAGGGCATATGTCATACATACTAAGATGTCAGTGACAGGGAGAAAGTGAGTCCAAGTCATCACCTGGTTATACTGACCTGGCAGTCCCTGGGGCTCAGATCTCATCGGCATGACAAAGGAGGTCACCTCCCTAAGAAGGGTTGCTTTGGGGCCTGGGCTAGGACTAAGTGCCTAGGCAGAAGCTTTGAGAGTCCCTCAGAGGTGTGCATCTGTGTCCTGTACAGTGCTGTGTGTACTTCAGCATTCACACACCCTCTCTGTGCCTGTTTCCTTTCCCTTAATTAGAGGTAAGATTAACCAATGTTCTGAGCTTGCTCTAAAGATGTAAACCTGAAAGAAGGCCAAGACCAAGGGACCTGAACCCTTTCTGAGGTTTTAGGAGGTGCCACAGTATGGCCAGAAGAGAAAATGTATACATGGCAACCCACCCTCACCCACTCATCATTACATGGATGTCCACCCTCACCAGCTCTTTGGGAACCAGGGTCCTGGTGCTGGTGGGACCACCCTGGACCCGAGTGAGAATAGCAGGAGACATGCACGAACCAATGTTGTAGATCTCCGAGCTGCCGAAGCGCACTCCGTTGGGGTTGAGGGTGCCATCACTGCAGGGCAAGAAGCACATGGCTGAAGCATGTGGCAATGTCCTGGCCCTCTGGGCAAGTACCACGCCCACCAGTATGGCTCCTCCCCTAGCATCCAGCTGCCACCTGCAGCCCTCTCTCCCCTCACTTCACAGGCCATGTCCCCCATGCCTCAGAGGGAATGGCAGGAGGAAGGGACACCTCACCTCCGGCCCAGCATGACAATGCCTCCTGTCTTAGGGTTGATCCTGCAGTAGTCGCCATGTGCCCAGACACCTGCAAGAAAGGCAGAACACATCGGTCACACTAAGGGATGGACTAGGATATATTACAGACACCAGAGGCAAGGACAGAAGGGAGGGGATGCTGGCCAGAGAGTTCACAAGTCCATGAACAAGCAGTATGTAGCTGAGCACAGAGCCCAGGGACAGTGAGACAGTGAACTGCATGTGTCAGATATGATGGCACAAACCTATAGTCTCAGTACATGTGACTGCACACATGTAGTTTACACAAAGCCAACAACCCCTGTGGTGTTAGCAGCATCTGTCCACCAAGACCTCAAGGCTACTTTTTCCAAGCAAGGCAGAAAGAATCAGGGCCATGGAGAGAAGGGCCCTCTACAGAGGAGCATGGTAAGGTCAACTGCAGGCGTCAGCACGTAAGGCAGGGGTGGCACATGTGGCATAAGTCACCTGCTGCACAGCATCACCCTCCACTAGCTCCAGACCTCCCTCCAACTGCCGCTTCCATTGGAACCAGCAGACAAGCCCTGAACCAGAGGGCGGGCAGGCCTCAGCCCTCTGCCCAGTGACTCATGTGGCTCATGGCTTTGAATGCAGAGGTGGGTGAGGGTCACCTGAACCCAGGCACAGATCTTGAGCTGACACTGATGAGATACTAAAAGCCACTGGGAGCTGGAGAAGCCAAGCCCTAGCCAGGCAAGGAGTGGCGCCAGGCTCCCACCTACCCGGGAATTTGGAGAAGTAAGCCTTCCTGTACTTGCTGCCATTCTCGTCGTTCCAGAAGTGTGTGGGCTGGCAGGGGATGGGCTTGGTGCACACCAGCTCGCCACTCTCTCCCCAGACGGCCTTCCCTGGCACACGGGGAGAAGACCGAGCCTGGAATAACACTCATGACCACACCCTGGCAAATGCTCCCTTCCTTAAGTTCCTACTTGGGACACAACTTTGCTGTGTGCGGGCCAAAGTGACCGACCCTGCATGTGCACCACAGCCTCCCTGACAAAATCCACACACAGCCCAACCCCCGACCCCCACTGCTCTTGTGGCACTCCACCTCAACACCTCTCCTCTGAAGATGGGGTCAGGAAGTCCTTGAGTGCAAAACCCCACCCATGGAAAAGGACAGTGTTCCCCATGGGAGAGCAGTCACTCCCCTCTCAGGGAGACAAAGAATCATCAGAAGCAAGGGACACATCTATCTATGTACGTGTCTCTCCCTGACATCCCAGAAGAGTCAGCGAGCTATTCACCTTCCTCATTCCAGGCTTCCACGGCCATGCCAAGGTTGCGGGCTTGAATCTCACCCTTGTACACCGGGATGGATGAGTTCTGGCCCATGAAACAGGAGATGATGTCAGTGCCGCCTGCAAGCAACATCAGAGGACAAGTGACCCTCAGGGAGTGGTGTCCCTTGGGGACAGGTAACCTTCAGGGTTCCCTGTCAGCAAGATGCAGACCTACCTAGACAAGCACCGCCCATCCCACAGACACATGCCTGACAGCAAGGGCTCACTTGCAAAGAGAGGAAGCAGTGACAGAGACTGGACCCAGCTCTGTACCTGCCCGTGTCTGGTGACGTTCTCTCTGACTGGGTCTCCCTACCCAAGGACTCAGAGCAAATGCTCTCAGCTGGTCACCTGGAAGCCTAAGACTTAAGACAGATAAATAGGAGCCTCACCTGATGACACTTACATAGCACACACCTCCCCACGTGCATACACACACACCATGCACACCTCACACAGACACATACACCATACACTGACACACAGCAAAGTCAGCTGGAGCACAGTGGGGTTGTGGATCCCAGTCAGGAGTCCAGAGGAGATGCACAGAGTCCATATAGACACCCTGACCCTCACACTATGGATCTAGATGCCCCAAAACCGCGCTCTAAATATAACCACCTCCTCCTCCAGGTACAGACAGGTGTGGAAGGCCAACCACATGAGTAAGCACATGTCTGGGGCATCCCTGAATGGAAGCCGAGAGAGGCCACTTCATGAAGTTGTGAAGGTGAAGCCTGAATTGCCTTGGAGACCCCAAGATGTTGGGAGATGACAGAGCCATGGGATACCTGATGAGGAGAGCTGCTAACAGGGAGTGGAACCAGCCCAACAGGGAGAAGTGGGTTGCAGTCAACAAAGCTGAAAGGAGTTGGAGATCTGAAGAGTGTTTTGACATCAGACATGGAGATACAGTTTTGGAATGGTAATGTATATCCTGTGCCATTACATGTTGGAAGTATGTGATCTGTTTTTTAACTTTGATTTTACAGGGAACTACAGTTAAGAGATTGCATGAGCTGGGCGGTGGTGGTGCACACCTTTACTCCCAGCACTTGGGAGGCAGAGGCAGGCAGATCTCTGTGAGTTCGAG
>LOJH01045296.1:0-13627 GCA_001685095.1 Ellobius talpinus
AGTTTTAGGAGGTCCCATTTATTCAATGTTGCCCTTATTGTCTGTGCTGCTAGACTAAAATCTTACAGTAATGAGTTTTAAAGTTTAACAAATTAATGGCTTATAAGTTTTTGTATATTAATATATAGAAAAGTTATAGGTTTAACACATATCAATATATATCCAAATGCTTATTTCACTTGAATTACATTTTAATATTTTACCTGCCTCAAAAATCCTTATGAGTACAATTAATTATGAAAATTTTTGAAGTTGCTGGAATTTTTAGTTTCTCTTTAGAACAATTAAACCCTTCTCTAAATTATAAAACACAAAAACAACCTCACTAATTTATTTTTGAGCCTTAAAAATCTTTGCAACAGTTTTTGAATGACTGATGAATGTATCAGGTCCCAGAACTTTAAATGTGCAACACTCACTTATCCTTTTTCCTCTCCTTTTTGTGCTCTGTTTTTCTATTTCCATCTTGTTTTTCTTTCTTCCTGAATATATCAGTTCAGGAACTCTCTCTTTAGACATGTCTGTGGGTGGTCCTCAGGGTTGATCTCTAGCTCCCCAACCACTAATTCTGTTTTATTTTGTATAGAAAAAAAATGATTTGAAAGCTGTATATACTCACATCTGAGATCTTCAGTAGTAAAATTACACATTCAGTCTGGCTGCCAGCACAGCGCAGGGTCCCTGGGGACCCCCCAGCAGTTGTGGCCACACTCCCACACTCCCACACTCCCTTGCCACCTTCAAGTTGTCGTTTTATGTTCTGAGAGTGAATCCTGAAGTTTTCCACTCGATGGAAAATATTAAGACTTGCTGATTAGTGCAGAGAGAATGAAAAGCCTGGGTTGTTGGAAGGCAGTGGAGGAAGTGGTCCGTAAGGAAGAAAAGCTCAGACAAGAGAACCTTGGGTTCCAGGTGGGTCCTCCCCCACCTTGCCTTTCATCCTGATATGCAGTTCCTGTGCCTCCACATACCTCTTGCTCTTCTGCCAGTACCATGCTCGCTGTGCTGGAGGGTCTTTGACTGCCCGCTGATTCCCAAATAGATCACAGATTTCTTAGCTCCAGAAGCAGTACCTGCTCCATGTAGCCAACCCATCTAACTCCCACCCCACCCTTTCTCCAGCAGCTGTCACTCAGCTTTGTATGCTGTTGCCTTCCAAATCTCACATTAAACCTTTGCCCTGGGGTGAACTGTGATCTTTACCAACAGAAGCGCTACCCAAAGTGAGACCTGGCTGTTTATGAAGCAGCCCCTCCCTCTTCCCTGCTGCCATTCTCCCTCCTGCTGCCTACACCCCTGTGCCTCATCTCTTCCATGGTACCTCCACAGTGCGTTTCTTGCGCGGCTGCACATGAAGATGTGCTGGCTGGGTGACAGAAGACACCTCACTAAAATTAGGGAGTCTAACATAAATTTCATATTTATGTCTAGAAATTAAAACCCAGGTAGGAATATTAATTCTTAAGTTAAAACATTCAGTTCCTAGAGCAGGGAGCTTCAGTCACTGGAAACAAGACGATGACTCCCACCCTAGCCTGGTGTGTGTGGACATCTGATCACTGCCATCTATGGGCAACTAGCGCCAGGTCGCAGGCCTGGTGACCCCACCACAACAGGACAACTGGCGTGTTCCTGGGAATTCTGAGTGCTTTCTCATGAATGTTTTCGCCTAAGAATATAATTACTTTCCTGGTAAATTCTGTGCATGCAAGTACCAGTGACAGATATTTTTTTAACAGTAGACCCAAAACATTGCAAATACCCAATTGATACATATGAAAACTGTCATGTTTTCTCCCACTTCGCTTTTCTGTGTGAACTGAATCCAAATGTATCTGAATGTTAATAATTCAAAGAAAGTATCTATGCCAACATTTTGAGAAGAAATAACTGCCAAAAAAACCTAGCAGCATATTCCTCGGTGGTACTGAGTTAATAGAAGTTGTGTGCAGGAGGGAGCAGCTCTAATTAAATTTAACTCACATGCAAATGTGCACATTCTCAATTAAAATCACATTGTATATTTGTATATTTAAAACCTTCTCTAGAGCCTTTGACATGTTCAGGAAATCTAGCTTAATTTGACCTTAAGTACGTTGTTGGGTTTTTTTTTTTTGGTCATTTCCAGCCATAGTCTCCAAAGAAAACAACTTTGTTTCCTTTAGCTTTGTGTGGACCTCTACTTTATTCTCAGTTGCTGCTATTGAAAAAGAAAGAAAGAGAAGAAAAAAAGAGAAATGATTCCAAACCCTGCAATTGTTTCTTCGCCCCCCCCACACCCCCTTGTACTCAATATTTAACTGTGAAGATACTCTGGTACTTTTATGTTATAGGGTATGTGTAGGTGAGACCATATTTCCCCGAGGGGTACGGGCTCATCGGCCCCTGTGTGGAGGAAGAACTGAGAAAGGCTGTAGTAAAAGCAGGGGGACGTTGGGACATTCCAGGAGAGACTTAGATATTCTCAAAGAAAATGCTGCTGTGGTCAGCCATCGAGACACATCTTGTAACACAGTGGCCTTGGGAAATTTTCAAACTAAAGCTGTCAAAACTGAAATTAAAAGGAAAAATCTGCTTCCATCAAGACTCTCATTTTGACGATAACACTGTGTGTACCTTTAGGGCTTCTGTGTGGGTCCGTAGCTCTGTGGATGTTTTCGGTTTCACTTAGTCTGTAGTTGGGAGTGTTCCATGAGTTTCTCCTTTGGTTAGTTCTACTAAATAATAGAATGAAAAGTGTTGGGTTTCTATTTCATACAAATGCTTTCCTTAAACTCTCAGTTTCCTTATAATTACAAGTGTATCAAACACTGCTTCTGTATTTTATAAAGAAGTGTTATTATGTTTAATATAGATATATCATTAAATTGATTTTTGGGTGTTTTTTTTTTCAAGACAGAGTTTCTCTGTGTAACTGTAACTTCGAAGCCTGTCCTGGAACTAGCTCTTGTAGACCAGGCTGGCCTCACAGAGATCCGCCTGCCTGTGCCTCCTAAGTACTGGGATTAAAGGTGTGTGCCGCCACTGCCCGGCTGATTTTTTTATGGTTTATGTTAATGATTAATAGCCAAAATAGTAAATATCTGAGTACCACAAAAGAAACTGTTACCAACAGTCTCAGTTCTAATGAGTAAGAGACAATATCAGATTCTGGTGTGAAAGCTACAGTCAGGATATAATGCAAGAATAAAGGGGCAAGGCATTTATCGCACATCAAAATGTTGATTTTTCTGACTTAATTCTGTAATTTCATAAGAGCTATCTTAAGTAAACTGCATCTTCTCTTTTGTGTTTTATCAGAAGAAAAAAATTAAGAAGTGGTAATTTAGAGTCAAAAAATGCACTATGAGCCCGACTTAGCAGAGTCTGCTGTCAGCCACAGTTAAAACTTCCTGTCCTCCAAATGAATGAAATGGCCTTTTTTCTCCTCAAATGTTCAACAGACCTTTTGCCATTTGATAGGACCATTATTTTAACATGTGATCTGGAAAACAACATTGACTGTGGCATATTTGCTATTCTTAGCCTGGTGAACGAGCTGGAGGTAGATGAATGAATGGTACAGCTTAGAAAGAAAACACATGCTGGCAACTACAAATAGAGAGGTTCTCCAGCAGCGAGACTCTCATTTTAGGGCTAGATTTTTGTTGGCATGTTTGGCATTATGATGATTATTGTTTTTCTTTCCAGCTGTTACACATCTGTATTGAAGGCTGGGGCAACTGGCGTTGGTCAGAGCCCTTCAGTGTGGATCATTCTGGGACATTTATTAGAACGATTCAGTACAAAGGTCGAACTGCTTCCCTCATCATCAAGGTTTGTCCGCTCAGCGGAGTGCAGAAACAGGTGAGTTTCCCTGCGTTGGTGCCCAGACAGCGCTGTGTATAACGGACATGAATCCTAATTGTAATCAAGGAACAAGGAAGCGAAGCAGTGCCTCTGTCCTGACACCATGCCCTGCTGGTGATGCTGTTGACGGTGGTGGCTCCCAACCCTGTCCCTGCTGATGATGCTGGTGATGGTGGTGGCTCCCAACCCCGTCCCTGATGGTCATACCGGTGATGGTGGTGGCTCCCAACCCCTGTCCCTGTCTTTTCCAGGAGGTGCTAACAAGCAATAAAATTTACTGACTTTAGCTCCACCTTCTCCTTCACCGCCTGCCTTCTGGTAGAGGTGCTAATGAGCTATGTAATAGCCAAAGCCTTTTCTGAGCTGGAGAAGAGGAGAGAGCAGTGGACTGGCTAATCCACCAGTGGATAACCAAGAGTTATCTTCAGGCATGTGACATATGAATAGTGTGTGTGAATGTGTTGCCATTCTCTCCCGTGACAGCTGAGCCACACTCCAGCAAGCTTTGCTTTTCCTAAGAGTGAATATTAACTGCAGTCTAACTCTTGGCATATAAAACCTCAGCTCTCAGCACATATTTTTACGTATTTTATAAAACTTCCTTTTGACCGTTTTTGAAGTTCTAAGACTGCAAAGGGAAAAAAAGTATCTGACACTTTTTTTCTGTGTTCTTAAGATGTGAAAATGTGGTTTCCAAAAGATGTTTTTCAAGTATGGAGCATATGACACAAGTAGAAAGGAAAAAGGGAAGTATTAAAATCTGAAAACTGGCTTCAGCACACACACAATAGCTGGGTTTGCTGTAAGGGTTTTCACATCCATGTCTGCATCTGGATCGGAACAGGCAACGTGAGCTTATGTGAAGAACTGGGGACCTGGTAGGGTCAGCGCTTAGTCCTGGGAAAGGGCACCCTCTGAGGGAGCCACAGGGGCTCTTCTCTAGAAACAGGCGGGCAGCGACTGGCAAGAGGGGATCTGGACTTCAGGTTCTCATGACTGCCGACAACAGCAGTGAAACAACTCACAGCAGAAGAGAATGGGAACCTGGGGGGAAAGGAGCCCCCGTTAGACCATCACCCCTCAGAGTACTGACTGTCCACAGGACAGGAGAAAACGCACAACCCCAAGGATGGGACTCAGTCTGAGTTCTTAAGTTGGAAATTCATGTAAACCCTGGCCTGTTCACTGCTGGCAGCAAGTTTAAGGGACTTTAGAGCATCATTGAAAAGATAATGCTTCATTGAGTCTTTGAAAAATATGTAGGTTTTTAAGAGAGGGCACTGCAAACAAACAATCAAGTAGACAAAGACATGAATATGGAGCAAAGGCCGTCTGCGATACGAAGAAGAATCACAGGCTCTTGTCTGCCCTAAGAGTTCTTATGTGGTTGTACTCTTAGATGGTAAATGTGGTCACTAACAAATACATCATCCACCTTCCAATTTACTAGCATGTCTGAGAAATGCTCATTCAGCTTGGGTTTGAATAGTTTCGACAAGAGGCCCGATATCACACACCTCATAGTCCTTTCTATTGCTAGGCTCTACCAGCTCTTAGGAAATTCCTTATGAAACTGGATACAAAATCTTCTACCAAGCTTTTACTGTTTCCCATGATTGTAAAGCATACACAGCCAGCACACAATGTACTGTGAGGGCTCTGCAAGCAGCCTCTGTAAAATAGCAGACAGGACAAAGAACAGAGCCATACCCAGCAGGCTGTGTTTCAATAGTTGCATAATGAAGAAAGAGGCTATCAGTTTGAGAGTCTGGGCAGGACTTGGAAGGAGAGGAAAGGGGGAGTGATATAGTTATATTTTAATTAAAAGTATTTTTAAAGGGCTGGAGAAATGGCTCAGTAGTTAAGAGCACTGACTGTTCTTCCAGAGGACCTGGATTCAATTCCCAGCACCCACATGGCAGCTCACAACTGTCTATAACTCCAGTACCAGAGGATCTGACACCTTCACACAGGCATTCATGCAGGCAAAAGCACCAATGCAGATAAAATAAAACATTTTTAAAAGTATATTTATAAATAAATAAGGAAAAAGCCATTCCAATATGGATGGGAAGGTCTTGGAAGCCCCAGGCTGCAACAGTATATGATGTGCACACAAAACAGTTTCTATTGGAAGCCCCAGGCTGCAACAGTATATGATGTGCACACAAAACAGTTTCTAAAATCTTTCCAGTTTTCCCTCTCTCCTCCCCTGTGCTTTCCACTCATACACACAAGCAATATTTTAATTTTTTCTTTGGATTTCATTTATTTTGCCGTGATAATTTAGTGTTCATATCTGGTGGTGTTATGATACATCCAAAATTCAGAATTTTTTCAAGTGGTTGAGGTTAGGAAGAAAGGAAGTAGTCAAGTTTCTGGGAGCTTTGCCTCTGCTCGTCTTGGCCTCTTCTCTCCCACCTGGATTTAGAAGGCTGCAATAAGCAGCAGCTGCCTAATTCCAGAGGATCCTGGATGTAGGTCCCTGGTGTGCTGTAGACATACTGATCTGCCTCTGGACAGCGGAGAGCTGACCAGAACTCTCTTTAGTGTTGAATCTTGGTCCGTCTTTCTTACATCACTTCTCACAGACCGTGTACACAGTTTCCCAGGACCTTTGTGCTGCTGTGCGAATGTTGTGCCCACATTTGCTTCTGAGTTTCCTGTTTGTTCACTGCAGAACACCTACCAGTCTCAAAGCTCGAACACATGTCTTCCTGCATCTCTGCACATACACTTTTAATCACAGTTAAGATATCGTTTTCCAGTGCATCTGGTGCGTGGAGCTGCTCTTTCATATCACTGTTCTTCTTGGCACTGATCTAATAAGAGCTCTGAAACCTGCTAAGTGAAGTCACATGTAGAAATCTTCAGTGCACGTCCTTGTGGCTTTGGGGAAAGCAAGCAATTAGTGTGAGGCCTGGAAATGTGCATTAAAGAGAACCTGCATTTAAAGAAATTAGGTAGCTGTCTTCAACTGGTAAATTAATCTTGAAATTGTAGCCATGATTTGCAAAATAAAGGCACTGTGAGTTGACCAATTTGAAGAGAAGCAGACAAAGCTCTCCTGAACCCTGTTCCCTGTTTGCACCCTGCCAATGACTGGCCATTTTGGATTTTCCCTCCCTGGCCATTTTTAAGGATTTCCCCTTTTATCAAATTTGAAAGCCTATTTAAAGGGATTTTTACTTTAAAATGAAACTATAAAAACACACCAAGAGGATCTTTGTCTTTAAAAGAATTGTGTCCCAGATGGTTGCAAAGGTAGTTTGGTTTCTGTGAGAGAGCCAAATTCTTTCTCCATCTCCTCAGCTGCAAGGGTTGTGAAGTAAGCTCATGCATACATATTGCCAGGCCTGGCCATATTAAGAATAAGCCGTTTAGATACTGCCTTGGAATTTTCAAATGTCTATTTCAACTAGGCACTACTATGATATAAGGCTTACTACCATGAGTGCCTGCTAATCCCTAGCGTGTGTTAAAAGAAAAGCTTGCCTGCTAATTTAGGACTCACAGTTGAGTTTTATGGTTTGTTTTTGTGAAGGTATAGTTCTAAAAGATTATAATGGCTAGCATATCTAGGGGAAGTAACAGTGAAGAGCAGCTTGTTTCCCAACTGTGCTCCTAAAGAAATGGGAACAAACAGTTGTGAAGAAAATGCTAGTGGTTGGAGAGATGGCCCAAGGCCTAAGAGTGCTTAATGACTTCCGTTTCAGGGGGCAGAGGCCTCTGTCCTCCAGTGTGATCCACACACATGCACATCAGTGGAGTACATCTTTAACATTAATATAATGCAGTGTGCTACAAAAAGGTCATTTAAGATTCTGTCTCTCCTTCTAGGAGGTTTGTCCTGGATAGATAATAATTCACTCCAATGAAGTTATTCATGGGGCCAGAGAGATGGCTCAGCAGTTAAGGACATGTCCTGCTCTGCCAAGGACCTGAATTTGGTTCCCAGCACCCACAATGGGTGACTCACAGTCACCTGTAACTTGACTCCAAGGGATCCACATCCTCCTCTGGCCCCCACCTGTGCACATGGCAAGCACACACACACACACACACACACTCATAAATAAAAATTAATTAAAAATAGTTATTTGTGTTTATTCATATAAATAATGGTATATTGAAATCATAGTCACAGTGTGCTATCAATGACAGGAAATGTATTAACTTTCAAGATTACTTACACCTTGATGTTATAAGTTATGCCTTTTAATCTTCATAGCAAGATGATAAGGCAGACTCTGTTATTTTGTTATGCTCCTCATCAGGAGGAGGAAGACAAACCAGTGTTAGTTAACTCAGCATCTCAGTGCTGATTCTACTTCCCTGCTTCTTTCTGTATTTGACTTCCTAGTCTCAACATGGCTACACAATCTCTGCATGTCCTCTTATAAGACATCATGACAGACGCAGGGGACTTTCTGAGTCCCAGATTACCTCCTTTACCATTGAAGAGTGAGATCTTCACATTAAAAACACAGTTCCATGTTTTCCCTAGGCATTGACAGCAGGAGAAAGGAGTTACCTTATACCACCTGAGTTCAGCTGAGGGCCAAGAAAGGTGCCTGGGCTGCCTTTGATACCTAAGCCAACTAACTTGAAGTGTCTAATAGCAAGGAAAAAGAAAGACATGCTTTTGAGATGAGCAGGGAGCCAATGGTGCTTGTCAAGTTTGTAAAATCTGAATTGACGAGTAGGTACTAGTTTTCTAAGACACATGTGTATTGGGGTTATCTTCACTATCAACTATGGAACCGATTCTGTGGAAGCCACGTAGCAAGCTACTCAATATTTGCATACTTGCATTTTCTTCTTCTCAGGGAATCATACCAGCACCTACTTTATAAGAATTAAAATTTGTGAAAATAATTTGTATTGAGTTAGGGTTCTCTGACAAAACAGAGCCAATATAGTGTGGAGGATTGATTCATTGATTGATTGATTGATTGATTATAAATCAGTTCCCATTACTATGGAAACAGAAGTCCCAAGATCTGCAGCCAGCAAGTTGAAGAGTCGATGTGTAGTTCCAGTCAGACCCTGAGATCTGAGAGCCTGCAGAGCTGCCCAAAGATAGCAAGTATTCCCATCACGTGAAATGGCTAGAAAAGGTCAGTGCCCTGCTCAGTCAGCAAGTGCGCACCCTGGTGCTTGGCCCTGTCACATTGGCCGGATGGTGCCCTTCCCTGGAGGGAGGGTCAGACTGGTCTACTTCGTCTGCCAAGTCACGTGGTGGTGTCGTCCAGAAATGCCCAGGATAATTAACATTTGACTAGATTTCATGGTCCAGTCAAGTTGATATATGAAAACTGGTTATCTTAGACCTGTAGTAATAATGTGTAGTAGTTATTGATAACTATTTTATAATCTAGAAATATCACCAATAAGTGATACAGTTGTATTGTAGTTAAGGTCTGGAGTTATAGCTCAGTATAGCACACTAGACTAGGATGTGTGAAGCCCAGGGTTCAAGCTCTAATACTACAAAAAAGAAGGAAGTCCTGTTTTCCTTAGTAATAGTAAATATTCATATTGCAGAAGGATCTGCTTTCTAAAATATTAACTATATAAGAATAAGTTTTGTAATATCTTTCTAATTTCAATAAGCTTAGAAAATATTTCTTACTACCTCCTATGGCCTATACTCTCAGCTGGGTGTAAAATTAGATAACCCATGGATTAAATGGAAACTTCTATTGTTTATTTTTAATGTTGTATAGTTCTATGATGTAGAAAAACAAAATGTAATTCTGTATTTCAATCAAAGCTCATTTGTATTAGTTCCCACTGAGATCTCTTAATAGATGAGTTCTTGGAAAGAGCCTGGGGGATCACAGTGATGGATGGCACAGCCACTCTCATGTTACAGGGCTGAGTGCTGGCTCTCCTGTATCCGTTGTCGGTACCAGCCCCAGTCTCAAGACACAACAGAAGGACTTGCTATAGGTTCCCCTTTATACCGGGTCACCCTTCTCCTCCAGCCCTTGTCTGACTCAACCCTGAGCTTCCACCCTGTCTGTCAGGTAAACTTTGCACCGGCATGCTCTCACAACTTTATCTCAGTCATCTCGCAAGAACCTGACGACTTCCAGCTGTTCTGGTCTATGTGTGCGTCTCCTCTTGAAATATCACCAACTCTATTTGATCAGAACGAAGTTCGTGTCTTCGTTAAAGACTCCTTTCCCTGCCTTACCTCATTGTACTGCACATCAGTGGATCTCCCTGAAGGAATACATTTTTCTGGTTAATTACATCCAAATTGATTAATCTTTTGTGTATTTACATATTATCTTTTAGATTATTATCTGTGGAAGACAGATCATCTGTAGTTATTTGTCTCAGAGCATAGAGCTGAAAGTTGTTCAGCATTACATTCGTCAAGATGGACAAGCTGTAGTCCGAGAACACTTGGATTGCCTCACAGCCAAACAGAAACTGCCTTCGTACATATTAGAAAACAGTGAACTGACAGAGTTGTGTGTGAAGGCCAAAGGAGATGAAGACTGGTCAAGAGATGTGTGCCTGGAACCCAAAGCCTCTGAGTATAGCACTGTCATCCAGGTATGCGAAGTATTGACATCTTAATAGGGCGACTTTAAAAGCAGAAATGAGCTGGGCATGGTGGCACACATCTTTAATCCTAGCACTCAGGAAGCAGAGGTAGGAGGATCTCTGTAAATTCAAGGACAGCCTGGGCTACACAGAGAAACCCTGTCCGGAAAAGAGCAGAAATGGAGCAATGTTCTCAGTGTGCGCCTCACTCATAGGCCTGCTCTGTAGTAAAATCACAGCTGTGTGTGCATAGAAAGGCTGTGGCGGGGGCTTCGGGCAGCTGGCTCCCCATCAGTTCTTCTAGTCCATCTTATATCTCTCCGTGCACAGACTCCTGCCCCTCTGTGGAAAGGACCCCTTTGTCTCCCCACATTCCGTCTATGCCATTATGAAGCCTGATTCTGCTTAGTTGGTTTTCCTAGTAACTTTTTCCTTCAACTGTAAACTTCTTTCATCATCTAAGCTGATACTCTGTGACTTATTTTGCTTCATTATCAAGCTGTTTAGAATCTAATAGGGCCTTTCCTTTCTCCTGTGCAGGTGCCTTCTTCAAACAGGTCCATTATTTATGTATGGTGCACAGTTTTGACTTTGGAACCCAACTCTCAAGTTCAACAGCGAATGGTGAGTGCTTTCCCAATCCTGAAATATGGTGTACGACTCTGGCCTTTCCTATTCTCAAATAAATAAGGTCAGAGTGACCCAGGGAAAAGATTTATTACAAGTTTGTTTCAGCATCAAACAGCTGGAATACTGCAGCAAAGCAAATATGAAAGTTGTTCTTTTTATTTTTATAGATTGTGTTCAGCCCTCTTTTTATCATGAGGAGTCATCTTCCAGACCCTATAATCATACATTTGGAGAAAAGAAGTCTGGGTTTGAGAGAAACACAGATGATTCCAGGAAGAGGGCAGGAAAATCCGCTGCAGAACGTGGAGCCTGACCTCGCACATCACCTGACGTTTCAAGCGCGGTAGGAGCAGAGTGGGTTGTTAAGGAAGCACGGTTGAAAAGTGGCCTTGAACTATTTTGGCTGCACGGATGCTTATGTTTTTGTCTGAGAAGAACATTGCTTTAAAACTGCTCTGCCTCATCCATGGGCTTAGACAGAATTTGGCCTTTTTCATTTAGCTTATAAATAACCAAGTGGAATCATTAAAATGTAATTTACTTCGATTTTATTGACATGTTTCTGCAGAGAAGAAGGGGTGACAAAGATCTCACCCAAGTATGGGCAGGTAGGAGGGCGAGCCAGGGCCCACATCATCTAATAAATGTCATAAATCTCTAACTCCTCACGAAACAATGTATCAATCTAAGTACATTTATAATTAGATTCTTTCAGCAAATTATAGATCACTTAGAAATCTGATAATGTTTCTTTCCGTTTTGTAGAGAAGACTACGATCCTTCAGACTGTGCTGTTCCCATATCAACAGCCCTCATTAAGCAAATAACCACTAAGATACAACCTGGAGGCACAGTTAACCAGATGCTTGATGAGTTCTATGGGCCAGAACAGTCCCACGAACCCACTTGGCCTTATAATAAGAAGGATTCAGACAGGTAACAGTCATCACTAATTTTCTACGTGTACTTCTAAACATTAATAACCAATCACAACAGTACTAGCTGTGTTATTCAGATTTGTTGTTGCTGAGACCTTGTAGGAGGAAAGATTTATTTGTCTCACAGCTTCGGAGGTCTCAGTCCACTAGAGTAGGGAGGGTATCACAGAGCAGAGCACAGAGTAGCTCCCATCACGGCAGCTGGGGCACAGAGCAGAGCGGCTCCCGTCACGGCAGCCAGAGCACAGAAAGAGGGTCTCTGCTGTTCTTTTTCTCTGTCTTGTTTTTTATTCCCTCTCGGCTCCAGCCTATTGGATGGTGCTGCTCACATATTCAGAATTAATCCTCTCTTGAAACATCTTCATCAGCATACCCAGAGGTGTGCTTTGATGGGATTCTCATATCTACTTCTCAGTCCAGTCAAGTTTATAGCTTGATTAGCCATTATGCCAGACATAATAAATGCCACAGAGAAGATCATTTGCAAGCGTCTGTCAGAGTCAGATGTCATCTAGTTTGGTTTAGCCTTATAGATATCTGTACTCATAAGGTGCTTTTTCCTGCTGGCAAATGCAGCCCTGGGTGAGCGGTGTGCAAACATATTCTGCGGGAGCATTGTGTGTCTGGAATGCTTCCACATACTTCATAAATCCTGAGCTCATCATATTTCAGTGAGTCACTTGGATATGTTTGGAGCAGGAATGAACAGCTGAGTCAGTGGGACAGCCCAATGCGAGTGAAGCTGTCAGTCTGGAAACCATATGTTAGAACCCTGCTGATAGAACTGCTGCCCTGGGCTCTGCTCATCAACCAGTCCAAATGGGACCTCTGGCTGTTTGAAGGAGAGAAGATTGTTCTGCAGGTTCCTGCTGGCAAAATTATTATTCCTCCTAATTTTAAGGTAATATAACTTGAAACTAGCATATTCTTTTTCCTCAATAACTAGATTTTATTCTTAATTTATACGTAGGATCTTAACAGGATGAATCACTTGTGGAAAACTGACCTGGTAGTGCACACATGAAGAGTATGGAATGTTCTTTGATATTTAAACACTTTTCAGATGTGTTTGTCCTCATCAGCAGTGCTACCATGAATTATTACATCTGATAACACGTGCTACTTACATTCTCCTTCCCATTCCACACAGGATACTTAACGAACACAAGAGCTGTGTTAAGCACTAACCACTAAGTCCTTTTTCCGTTACAATTGTGAACGTTCACTTGTTGATGATAACACCGTAGATCATTAGTGACACAGGGTAGAAATGCTAACCAGGAAATAAATTTCACAGAATGACTTCATATTCTGACACCAGAGAACTGACTTTAGAAAACCAACCCATTTCAAGAAGAAATATGTGTTTGTAAGGAAATCTTCCTTTGGAGTTCCACTTAAAAACATCTTTATTCAATTGTATATCTCCTGCTTCTTAACGCAATCAGATGCCATCACCTTATGGAACTGGAATGTTAGCCCGTATGGACCTAATGTTGCATGTTATTCTGATGTCAAATGAGATGAAGCCTCACAGTCTTTAAGTCTTTGGAATTCATGGGGTAGTCACAGCTTGAGTTTGGTTTTTCTATTTATTTTTATTAAAAATTTCCACCTCCTCCCATTTCCCTCCCCCTCCTCCCTCCCCC
>LOJH01045297.1:0-13298 GCA_001685095.1 Ellobius talpinus
TTACCATCCCTGACTTCAAACTCTATTACAGAGCTACAGTAATGAAAACAGCTATGTTTGTTCTTATGTCCCCCTTTTCGTTTCTTAATTTTTTAATTTAGATATTCTCTTTCTGTCTTTTGTTTAGTTTAGATAAAATTTTGTCTATTTTGTGGATTTCCTCAATGAACCAACTCTTTGTCTCATTGACCTTGAAAGAACCATACTCAACTTCATATGGAAAAGTAAAAAACCCAGGATAGTCAAAATCCTGTATAAATAAGGAACTTCTGGAGTTATTACAATAACTGACTTCACACACTACTACAAAGCTACAGTAATGAATACAGTCTGGTATTGGCATAAAACAGACAGGAGGACCAATAGAACTGAATTGAAGACTCAGATATCAACCCACATACCTACGAACACCTGATTTTTGACAAGCAAAAAAAGATAAAATGAAAACAAATAATCCAATAAAAAATAGATTACATACCTAAACAGAAAACTGTCAAAAGATGAATCTACATTGGTGGAAAGACTCTTAAAGAAATTTGACATCCTTAGCCATCAGAGAAATGCAAATCAAAACAACTCTGAGATTCCATCTTACACCTATAAGAATGGCCAAGAACAGAAACATTGAAAACAGCTTATGCTGGAGATGAGATGATGTGGGATAAAAGGAACACTCCTCCATTGCAGGTGGGAGTGCAAACTGGTACAGCCACTTTGGATATTAGTATGATGATTTCTCAGAAAATTAAGAAACAACCTACCTCAAGATCCAGCAATACCACTTTTGGGTATATACNAAATCAAAACAACTCTGAGATTCCATCTTACACCTATAAGAATGGCCAAGAACAGAAACATTGAAAACAGCTTATGCTGGAGATGAGATGATGTGGGATAAAAGGAACACTCCTCCATTGCAGGTGGGAGTGCAAACTGGTACAGCCACTTTGGATATTAGTATGATGATTTCTCAGAAAATTAAGAAACAACCTACCTCAAGATCCAGCAATACCACTTTTGGGTATATACCCAAAGGACGCTCAATCATAACACAAGAATATGTGGTCAACTATGTTCATAGCAGCATTATTTGTCATAGTCAGAATGTGAAAACAACCTAAATGCCTCTCGAACAAAGAACGGATGAGGAAAAATGTGGTATATTTACACAGTGGAGGATTACTCAGATGTAAAAATCAGTGACATCTTGAAATTTGCAGGCAAAGGATGGATCTAAAAACATCATATTGAGTGAGGTAACCCAGACACAGAAACATTAATATGTATTCATTCACAAGTGGCTTTTATACATAAAGCAAAGAAAAACCAGGCTAGGATTTAGAATCCTGGAGTACCTAAACAACAAAGAAGACCCTAAGAGAGATATACATGGATCTAATCTACATAGGAAGTAAAAAATGGCAAGATCTCCTAAGTAAATTGGGAGGATGGGGACCATGGGAGAAAGTAGAAGGGTAAGGGAAAGGAAGAGAGAGGAGCAGAGAAAATATATAGCTCAATAAAAACAATTAAAAAATAAAGTATCCTGAGAAAAGGAAACAAAAGAAAAAGTTATTTGTAGGTAACTTAGATTTTTATTGCCATAACAAAACACTGAAAATAATAAAAACATAAATAAAAAAATGTTCTTAAAAAGGTTCATATACTGTCAGAAAGTTATCACTGGTAGAGATAATGAGTCCTTCAGCTTGTATCCTCCATTACTGATGACCCCAAAAATGCATATAACCTAGCCTATACCTTTCACAACTTAAAGATTTCAGTCAAATAAAAAACCATGAGAATATCACATCGTTGTCATTTTCTCCATCCAGTGGAGGTTGTACTTGTTATGGAGTTGACAGTCTCGTGCAAGCTGTACATGTTCCCTTAAATTTCTACTTCTATGAAGCACATTCTTCAACACCTTTTATACTTTCAGTGCTTCTTCACCTCCTGAGATTAATTCGTCAATATTTTTTCCAATTTTATAAAGATATATTTTTTCTATATATTTAATCATGGTGATCTAGTTTAGATCCTTTCTACCATCTATCTATATACTTATCCATCATTTATCAACCATCTATCCATTTACTATTATCTATCTCTCTATCATCTGTCTACCTATGTTCTATCTATTGGTGTAGCTATTGATGTGTCATCTATCAATTGTCTACATATCATGTATCTGTCAGTCAGTGTATCTATTTATCTATTATTTGCTTATTTCCTGAAAAGTTAAAAACACAATATATCACTTTGCCCCAGAAGTAATTATTCAATATCAGTAGTTTGCAGTGATTTCTGCTCTTGTTTTTCCAAATCTGTTACAGGGTTATCTGTTCTGTTCCCTTGGCCTGCCTGCAAGTTTTCATGCCAATATCGCACTGATTTAATTGTTGGCTCTTAGAAGAGAATAAGCCCTCTTGTTTCATTATTTCTTCTTTTCATTATTTTTGATATTTTCCTGCTGGGTTTTTTGAGATGTAATTTTCAACATTTTTTTAAGTTACAAATTTGATTCCATTGGGATTACATTTAGAAGATACAAATTGAGTTGGGAAGAATTGGTTTCATTATAATTATCAATCTTCCGAATTGTATAATCTAAATTTTAGGATTGCAAAAACATAAAATTCTTTCCTTCTGGTACTATTTTGTTTTTTCTTTTTTTAAAAAATGGTTGCATCTAAATCTTAAATATTGCGGAACTGCTTGACTACTGTGTGAACTGGTGAATGACTTTGCATTCCTCTCAAAACCTGTTGGTTCATAATAGAACTCCCTTCCAGAACTTTCATTGAGATGAGCAGAGGCCAGCAGTGAACCAGGTTAATAGCTCAAGGGATAACTTTAGTCAAAAAAGGAGTGAACGCTTCTGAATGTGAAGATGACTACTTTATAATTAACAGATCTACCTTCCAATGAACTAATTGGCAAGTATGACTTTGTGGTATATTCCCATCTTTGGGGACTGATTCATCTCCCTCTCCTTACTTTGCCAAGGACCATGGGATCAAATGTAAGAAAAGTTGAGTTAATTGTTGAAAGAAGGCTTGATTCTGGGCTTTCACAAATTGGCTTTCCAAAGTGGAAAGGAATGAAAATTAAAAACACAGAGTTTAGTTTTGAGGGAAAGCATCTTCTAGTGATTTCTAAGAGTGCTATTAGGATTTCCTCTTCCTTTAAGCAGAACGGATTTGGGGCTGGGGAGACAACACAGTTTTGTTAAGTGCATGATATGATGCCAGATTCTAAAACTATCACATTTGATCGAGGACCAGGGAAGAGTCAGGCAGATCCTAGGAGCTTGCTGGCCAGCTGGTAGGTGACATGCTATGCTCATTGTTCAGTGAAGGACCATGTCAAAAAAAAAGGAGGCCAACACTGATCTCTGGCCTCCATTCACAAGTGCACTTTCCCACTGCCCCACACATGTAAACAGTCACAAATGCAGTCATACGTACTAAACAAAACATCATTGATATGCTTGTTGAAATGACCTTTCAAAGCGAACACTTCTGACTGGGTATTCTTTTTCCTCACTATGAATGCTGAATGCTTTTTTTTCTCTTTTGGATGAAAACAGATTTAGTTGAAGGAGACAGCTGGGGAAGATACAAGTTCCACCATCAACATATTTCAGACCTGGTGGCTGAAGAGGTTGAGAGGTCTGTGTTTAGTTTCTGACCTCCCACAGCCACACCAGTTGTTTGAAAAGTATGGAACAGCACCAGCTCCTGCTGACAGCCTTTGGTAACTGGAGAAAGTGCAGAATTTTTAAAACTCAAACACCCAGCAGATCTGTGAGTTGGAGACGTTGGTTGCAGACATATTACCTGCTTGTTATTTCTGATTCCTGTATTCTTTACATCCTTTCCCAAATACTTCTTCAAAAGTTACATGTAAATTTATGCCAAAATGATTGTGAGCATGCTTTCCCTCCAGTAGCTTGCACTCAGAATATCTGTCTAATCAGTATATTTATTTATCTACATAAATAGAAATATTTATGTTTGCAGTATTTATGACAGAAATTGGATACTATAGCTTTATAAAGCACCCAATAACCCACATCTTTTAAAATAAAAAGTGTGTTTACAGAATCTTCCAGTTTTATACTACTGTGACCAGAGAAAGGGGGTGGGGGAAGAAGGGCGATAGTACAGCCTGTCAGACATGTTCCTTCTGGTGCCTGGAGAAGTTAAGGAATTTCAAGTTAAATCACTTTAGAGAAAGAATAGTCATAATTGCTGAGAAGAAATCTGTGTGGGTGTGCACATGGAGGAGGACGCCGCAGTCCAAGGCCACGCTCACAAGAACAGCAATCAATGGCTATTTTTTTTATCAACTGCTTAATATTCCAAGAGGCTTGCCTTGCTGTCTTTAGATGTGGTATTCTGGCACATCTGTGAAACTTTCCTCAGTGCCTGCTTGCTTTAGATCTATTTTTCATGACAGGATATCTTTTTCTCCTATCTTTTATATTTCAGAAAAATTCTGTGAAAAATGTTTCAGAAATTTTTAATTTTTCTCTTATTTATTCTATGTATTCTTTTATTAAATCATTTATTATTAATTTGGTCTTTGGGTAGGTGCAGTATATTCTTTTATATGCAGCTTGAAATTAGGATTTTTTTCAGAAATTATAATGCATGCCAGTTATGAATGAGTGCAATCTCATCTTCACACTGGGAAGACTGAGACTGATGCTGTCTCCAGCTGCTGATCTTCCAGGATGTGTACATTTCGGAGATATAGCAATATGCATTACATAACTCATATCAGAAGGTTGCTGCTAATATATTTTAAAGTTATATATATATATTATTATCAGGCACTGTGTTATACTGGGAGATGAGTCTGCAGTTAAGATCAGAGAGACATTCCCAGAAGGACCTGGCAGAAGTAAATGATGATAAAATACAGTGTTCCTATCAGTTTTACAAGCTGACTTGTACAGTGCAAATACCTTCGTCATCAATAGCTTAGGACACCACCTTGCATTTCTCTTTATGTTTTTTAGATAAGTGAAAAAATACACGACACATTCACCCTCCACTTCTCCTTCCCCTAGCAATATTTGCCAGTTCTCAGCTTGGGCAACTAGGAAAACTGAAGCATCATAACTTTTCTGGATGTTCAGTAAAGGTAGGAGCTCGGTGGAAGCTTTATAATAGTATGTATTATTAAAGCACATCCATTTTGCAAAAAAGATCCATGCCAGGAAGTACTCCAGAGGACTCAGTCACATTTCATCTCAAGGAAGCTTGTCTTTAAAATGTCAAAATAAAGTAGCTCATGCAGCTGAAGAAGTGGTGATAATGTAGGCAAATGAAGTGGAGCATACGATTGGAGAATTAAGCTCAATGGTTTCACTTGCAGCAGAATTTTTCATTCAGAATTCTTTTTCTACTGCAACATATGGATTGTGAAACAGGTGATTATGGAATCATGAAAACATCAAGTTACCAATCTCATCCATCCACTCATCATGTTTCTCTTAACTATTTACAAGCACAAATGGTAAGGGTCCCTCCTTAGATACAGATGCGTGCTGCAGTCGCAACTGGAGAATGGGTTGCTTCTTAGATGCAGATGTGTGCTGCAGTCACGAGATGGAGAATGGGTCCCTCCTTAGATACAGATGTGTGCTGCAGTCACGAGATGGAGAATGGGTCCCTCCTTAGATACAGATGTGTGCTGCAGTCACGAGATGGAGAATGGGTCCCTCCTTAGATATAGATATGTGCTGCAATTATGAGATGGAGAATTCTGTGTTTCAGAGAACAACTAAAAATTATACCCTGTGAATTATATGGAATACTTAGAGGCAAGTTCATAAATGTTATCCAGGTCTCCTTTACATATCTATATTTATTTTAATCCAGGATCATTATTTAAAAGAATGTATATTCATTTTTAATACAAATGTTTATCAACTCACAAAAAAGTCTCATGCTTTCTAAAACATTTCTACAATAACTTTGTGTAATGATGCATCTCTATGGAAACAAACTGATAGAATGGCATTGTCTTAAAAGTCTGATGTTTTAAGAAATAATATGATGACCATATGAAAACATGGCTGACCTCCTTCCATCCAGACAACAGATTTTCATCTTGTTCACAGGGCATTTTCTTCTTGCTATTAATTCACAACCAAAACCTTCTTTTATTCTATATCTGAAGCATTTTCAATGCTTTGAAATACTGGAGTATTTCTCTCACACACACCACAAAGGTGAATGCATATAATTTTATCAGATTATAGTAAAATCTATTTGAAGACTATAACAGAATAATTTTAAAATAGTCCTGAAATTTTTATTTCTTGTATTTCTATGCACTTTTAGAAGGCAATTGTGAAATGCATATGTTTTGTTTTATTGTGAAATTTAAGAAGCAAACTGCATAGCATCAAACGTTTATGTAGCACTCCCAATACTCACATGGCTTGTCATCATTTCTAAGAGTCAACTGTGTTTCTCATGTGCATTTGCAAAAATGTAGATGCGTTGATCACACTTTCCCACATCAGGGAAGTAGCCAGTCTTTTGCTGGTATCCATTCATTTTATAAACCTTAATTGGGATTTATTTATTACTGTACTGACTGTATGCCACTGTGCTGTGTCTGAGATGATGTAACTTTAATTAAACAATTGAAGTCAATAATATTATTGCCCTCAAGAAAGCTATGTATTATTGACACTGAATGTGTATGCCTACAGTGTGAGTCTAGTCTATGGGTTCAGCAGGTTTTCGGTATGCAGAAAATTTATGAGTAAGTATGAAGCAGTGGTATTTGACAAGCACAAGGGCATTTCTACCAGCGGCACTGCACTTTGGTGTCTTCATGGTGTACAAAGAGCATGGAAATCATGTGGCAGAGGCCAAGTATCATTTCCATGTGTATATGTTGTTGACATTTGAAAATTCATTAACTACACTTTCAGAGTGTTTAAATATTTTCTAATCTAAAGCATAAGAAAATTTAATATTGTTGACAATAGTTCATAATTTCCAACTATTAGCCACAACTTGCCAACCCATCACTGAGATCTTATAGAAGTCTCACCAAGTATTTGTATTTAGTCTCCAAATTGCTCCGTTTGTATGAAAGAAATTCCTAAAAAAATCATTTTACTTGTTTCCAGAATTTGGGTAGCAAAATATCACAGTATATAGAATAGTGCATGAATTATAAAATAACTGGTAGATGGAAAAACATTTCTCTTATTTCCCCTGTTCCTGATTATATACCAGAAAGATTAAAACTCCAAGGGGCACCTACACAAGGACAGTTTAAGCACAGTTTCATAAGTGTTAAATAGGCTTGATTCTGTTCCATTCAGCTAATAACTGTCATCTGGCTGGTGTTTTGCATTCTAGATACATGGACTCAGCCCATCTTTAAAATACACACTTTTGTGGCTTTTCCATATGGTGGACTAGTAGCCTCTCTTTAAGCTAAATGTGTTGGTGAAAGTGAGAACAGAGCAAAACCACAAAGTAAAGCTGCAACCTTGACTGGAGTCAGGAGAGGCTGATGAGAGTAGAGACGGCTGAGGCACGGTGCGTAATGGTCAGGGAAGATACACGCGTAAGTCACACAGCTGCACTTTTGAAAGCTTAACTTTTCTGAGTGTGGTCATGTTTTCTCCAAAAATTTCTACAATGTATATAATAATATAATAATAATATTCAGATATCATTCTATATCTGAAGTGTTTTCAGTGCTTTGAAATACTGGAGTATTGCTCTCACACACACCACAAAGGTGAATGCATATAATTTTATGAGATTATAATAAAATCTATTTTACCTTAATGGGGTTTATGAATACTGGTGATTTCTTCCTTCATGTCTGCAGCCAAAGTTTCCATGACATCTCCCCTGGTCAAATCTGATCTTTATTCATTTTGAAGGAATCAAATCAATAAAAAATTTATAAGACAGGTGACATAGATGCTGACCATGCTGCATGGGAACAGCTCTGGACTGGATGAGTTGTGATAAATCTTGTTGGTGACGGAGTCCTCACGACTTATCTTACAATGGGAGAAATCTCAGTGTTGACAGTGTATGGGTTCTATGTTGTGTTTTTGTTCTCGTCAAGTAAGCTAAGAAGTGCAGCTGATCTATAAAAAAATGACCTTGATCCAGTGTGTGAAAATGCTCCTGGACTGCAAACTTTAAATATTACTTTCTGATTCTCCCATTAAGTCAAGGCAGTAAAATATGTGCAGATTTTCTTTGTGACATAAATTAGCCTTTTCTTTAAGGTTAAAATAATGCAAGTTGACTAGTATTCAAAATAGCAAAAACAGCCAGGCGGTGGTGGCGCACGCCTTTAATCCCAGCACTTGGGAGCCAGAGGCAGGTGGATCTCTGTGAGTTTGAGACCAAACTGTTCTACAAGAGCTAGTTCCAGGACAGGCTTCAGAGCAACACAGAGAAACCTCGTCTTGAAAAACCAAAAAAAAAGCAAAAACATAGATGAGCTGTAGGGGATTACTTTTGCAGAAGCCTCAGAAGTTGGTTGATGTCAGTGACCAGTGTCCTTTTCAATGCATGTCAGAGTTGATACCATACAGTCAAAGGCACTCTACACCACTCTTTTTGTGTCATAAACACCATGGGATAAAGAAAGATGGAACCACTTTAAATATGTGACTATTGATAGACTAGTTTTGCTTTTTCTGAGTTTGAGTGAAGCTAATGATTCTTAATCTATGAGCCCGTGGTTCTATCATGAGAATTCTTTCCCTGCTGGGATCTTAAATGAAGTATCTCTTATTGTACAACTAGAAACCATGATATGTGTTAAGAATGTCTCCTAAAGACAGATATAATATATGTATATAACTTACAAAAAGCTGTGCTGCAGCTGAAAAGATTTCTCAGTTCGCTAAGAGCTGACTTCATATAAAAATGAGGACTGAGGTTGGAATCCTTAGCACCCATGTAATTTCATGAACACTGCTGAAGACATACTAGGTATCTCCATCACTAAGTTTCTAGGGTGCCTAAAATTTTTCTAACATTGCTTCTGATCACCATTTTTAGTAATGGCTGGAAATCCAAAGCACAATGGCAAATGAAACCAAATGTTTATTTTACTGAAAAACATAAAACTCAAAAAATAAAAAAGGAGAGAAACAAGGCAGTCACTAAATATAATGTATTCCTCTAATTGAATGCTATATTTGCAAATTGGGAATATTGCCACATCTTTGTTTAACTTTTATCTTGCTTTCTCGAGTAGTATCCAATAGCAAAGATTCAATTTTAAAGTCTGTCAAGAGACTAAAAAGACACAATTCCGGTATTAAGTGTGCGAAGAGTGTTTCAAGTGCTTTAATCTAAAACTAAGAGAACAATAAAGCATTTAAAAGGGAGCTGCAATTATTCTCTGTACTCACTCTGAGCTTTAAAAGAAATGTTTATTGTTGATCACCTAGGATTAATAAATATTGCAGTAAATAAAACTATTGGTTATCAGCCATGCATGGAGATGATATATGAGTGTTCCTTAAGTGTTTTACTCTTCAAGCCTTAAACACGGTTAGTCTTAGAAAAAGGTTTATGCCAGAACACTGTCTGGTTCAAGTCTTTGAACCTACCACTCTGTTACAAGTTTTCCCAGCCTAAGTAGCAGGCTGCTAAGATATGAGGGATGTGATCTATTCTTCTTGCTTGCTAGCAAGGTGTCTTCAAGATATAGGGATCTCTGGGTCCTGATGGCAATTTCCTGGAATTGAATATTACACTGACTATTTATTCCATTGCTCCAGTTAGTCAGTTCTTTAATTTTAATTAGGTATTACCTGTGAGATAGCATGAATCTCTTTAAATACGCATGGATATCTTTCTTTATATGCTTGATATTTGTGTAACACTCATATTGAAAATATATCTTTTGAATTAATGAGTATTACTGGGGATTTAACTTTTTTTAACTTCATGTTTTAACAAATAATCCTACTGTAGGTAATGTAGAAAATCACTAATTATTATGATTATTAAGTATACTGATAATATTTTTCTAAGCATAAGCCCTCAAATTTTGAGTTTGTTAAAAGAGTTTTTGGAATACGTGATTTTGGAATACGTGATTCCTTGTTGTAGACTAAGTGCTCTATGAAAGTCCCACTTATAGAATATTAACACTACAAAAACTCAGTTCTTACTTACAGTATCCCGGGGATTCTTCTGGTCAGTGTGGCTTTGGTCTAAGAAACAAACTCAAGGTCCAGGCTCCTTTACAGGATTCCCACCATCACAGAGTCTACAGAAGCATTTTTAAAACAATTCATGCTAAATCATGTTTGCACTTAAAACAATGGGCTCCAGTTTATTAAGATCTAGGCATCGTGACTATACTCACTGTCTTCTGGTGGATTTATGTTCATTATGTGCTTCTTGTGTGTTGTGAGTGATAATGATGGCAAGCAGTGTCTGTCCCTGTGCTTGGGAGGAATAGGAAATGCTTTAATGACTACATGGGATGGTTCTTGTCCTAGGATTTTTTTTATTTTACTGAGTTGTTTGTGGCTGCCAAGACAGTATTAATTCATACCTGTTGTCCCAGAATAATCATAAGGATCACTTGGTCTGATATTGTATCTCAGTTTGCATAATAAATTCTATGGTCTCTGTAACTATTACTTGGCACCACCCTAAGGTACACTAAGTTTCCTCTTGCCAGACTCAGGTGCCCTCCCACTCCCTACAGCCTCATTTGATAGCTGCATTGACACTGCTTTGGCCCGATGAGTTTATCTAACATAGAAGACAGAATTTTCCCCAGAATGCAGAGATCAGTGCCAAATACTTCTGTTTTGAAGTAGGAACTGAAAGAAGATAGGTTTTAGTTCAATAAGAAAGGGCCATTTTTTACAATTGAAAACACTGAAACAGGCTACTTTATAAAACAGAAATGTTCCATCCCTGATTGTAAGCAGGTGGGATTGGAAGGTTGAAACATGTATGTTTCAAATCTCTCCAAGTCCTATAATTCTATGAGTTTTAAACGTCTTGGTCCACACTTGGAATTAGGCCAACTGAGTCTTTTTGGGGGCCCACCCATTACTGGAAAATATACTCATTAGTGACACCTGTTATGTGATTGGTTCTTCACATGAAGGGCTTAACCACAGCTTTCTAAAATAGCTTAGTGCTACAGATATTTTCTGTGTTTCAAAAAGTGGAATTTCCTCTCTTTGCCTTGGAGAATTACTGCTGAAGAATTTAATACTTTGTCTTTTCAACTGAGCTGATAAAAGCATGGCTCTTTTTAGAGGCATTATTTTCAAGTGCACCATATCTCTACATTCTGGTCATGTTTTCTTTTAAGTGAAGGGAAGGGACTCTGATTAGTTGCACTCCAAAGATGCAGTGAGTGATTCTAGCTCTCTCTCCTCTTCGCATCCCTGAAGGCTTACCTTGCCTCTTATACCCTGTAAAATATTAAGATGGAGGGAGAGATGCAGAAGGTTAAGAAGAGAGTGGAGAGAGGGGGGTGAGGGGGGAATTTTAGAGGAAAAGATACATAACTTTACTTTCAAAATAAACTTTGGTAGAATTGCTTAGTGATAGAACAGTTAAAAATATAATAGCAAATATGTATTCTGTGAGTTATATTAGAAAATAGTATAATTTCCAAAAAGAAACTATCATCTGTGGAAATGGGAAAGTGAATAGTTAATACACTTGGATTGCTGTAGTCAATGTTCAGAAGAAAGTATTGAGTTGTTTAAATAGCATATTTAGAATATGAGTAGGTTAATGCATTTAATCTTTTCTCTTCTTTTAGTTTTCTAAAACTCCCATTTCTTTTTCTTCAGAAGTATACAACAGACCAGATCCCTCAGATCTCAGCTTCCTGTGTGGTTCTTAATAAAGTCATGGAGTGCAGGCTTCAGGTCCAAGAACACCACCAGCTATAGCATCCTCTTTCCTTTCCTTTCTTTCTATCACCTCCTCTCTCTCCAACTCTTGTCTTCTTTTCAGCTGCTCAGCACCCAGCCATCTTTATTTCACAATTTTGCGGGGTACTAATCCACAGTCTGTTCGTTGGTCTTGTTTCTGATGAGGAAGCTGTTGAAGCTGTTGCAGCGGTTCTTGTGGTGGTGCTATGTCGTCTTCTGTGCCTGTATCTCAGGCACTTTCTCTCTAGTTGTAGATGTTGAATATAATGAACCTGTGAGTAGTTTCCTTCATGCGGTTTGTATTTTGAATTTGTTGAATTTGGGATATTCATAGTTTTTATCCAACTTAATTTTTCCTCTACTTCCTTTTTAAAATTTTTATTTCTGTCTGAATGCTTTGCCTGCATGCATATATGTATAGCATATGTATGTACTACCCAAGGAAGCCAAAAGAGGGTTCCAGCTCTTCTCCAAGACCAATAAGTACTCAACTCCTAAGTTATCTCTTCAGCCCCACCCCACCCCTATCTCCTTTAATGACTTCAATTAAAAGTAACTAGAACCACTTGAAGTTATTGGACACTTCCTCTTCTACTTCATTTTGCAGAGTTGCTATTGATATGATTTCAAAACCACTAATATTGTTTTCCCATAAACCCTAACCTGCCATTGGTACAATAGAGTATAATTTTTATTTTTAACATTGTAGTTTTCATCTCAAAATTTTGACTTGAGTCCTTTACAATCCTCCTTCTATTGTTAAATACATAGAATGGAGCTAAGGGAATTTTTTTTAATGTGCTCACCTCTTATTCTAACATCTTTTGTACTGACTGCTTTATCTCATGATAAGTTTTATAACTGAGAGTTACATGTATTTTATTACTATGACTTTCTTGAGCTTTCTTCTAGGACATGGATACTGGGAAACAATTTGATCCTTTTGAGATTTGCTTTTATGATCAGCTAAGGGAGACCTAAAAAGTTCTTACTCTAGGGTTTGTGTAGGTGGAGAGGAAGGAGATGCTTGTTCATCCTGGCTGCCCAGAACCAAAATAACTACACAGAAGCTATATTAATTAAAGCACCACTTGGCCCATTAGCTCTAGCTTCTTATTGGCTAACTCCTACATTTTAATTTAACCAATTTCCCTTTTCCCCACAACCTAACCAATTTCTATTAATCTGTATATCACCACGAGGTCATGGCCTACCAGCAAAGATTCAGCACACCTACCTTGGCAGCAGATCCATAGTATCTCTCCGACTCTGCCTTCTTCTTCCCAGCATTCAGTTCCATCTTCCTCGCCTACCTAAGTTCTGCCCTATCAGCAGGCCAAGACAGTTTCTTTATTCATTA
>LOJH01045298.1:0-13543 GCA_001685095.1 Ellobius talpinus
AGAGAGAGAGAGAGAGAGAGAGAGAGAGAGAGAGAGAGAGGAAAGGAAGGAAAGAAGAAAGGAAAGACTGCAGCGGTGACCTTGGAGGTGGTGAGTCAGCCTCAGAGTCGTGGGTGACCAGCATAAATGCACACGGAGGCACCATGTGGTGGGACCACAGGCCTGCATTGCATCCTTTTAAAAGAATCAAGTCAAGACAGAGAAGGATGATGTCCTGGAGAACAAAAACACTAGCTGGAGGAACCTAAGGGTTACCAGTAAGTTCTGTAGATCTACCCAATTGTGCCTTCTGAGTGAACTCAGGCTGGAAGGTTTTACTCAAACCTGAGGGCTGGCTGACTGCCAGATATGTGCACCTGAAAAATGTCACCTCTTCAGCCAAGACTGCTCTCTGCACAGGGCACCAGAATATCTTCCTCTCCCACCAGAGGCCACCATGGCTAGTTCACCCAGCTTCCCTTCATCTCCCAGGGGCCTCCTATTGTCCCCTCTGGTCTGCAGGGTTCCAGTCTTTTCCCAGCCTGGGCTCTCCCTTCCCCTCACACTCCCTAATTGAAGCGACTCTTAACTTGTGGTTCAGAAAGGTGAAATCCTCAAGGTGCTGGAAAAGCACACAGAAATAAATCAATAGGTGCCAGGACGGCTCCCGAGGGGGGCTTGGCACTTGGGGAGTAGGGATTACTGAAGTTTAATTTACACAACAGCTGTGCTTGTAAAGGAGTGTGTAAATCAGTCCAGAGGTGGTTGAAAGACAACTGGAATGGGGATTGTTACTTATAAGACCCCCATAGCGAGCTCTTTTGTAAAACAAATCTTAGCAAGCTCCAAAGTCTGCCCTTTGCCCTTCAACCCAAGTGGATTAACAAGACCCTTTGGACTTTATCACACCTCTGCCGTCCCGCCTGGGCTAAAAATAGCTCCTAGTTAAAAAAAAAAAAGAGCATGAGGTGCACATTTGTGGATTCAAGGAAGAAAAAAGTGGCACATGGGATTTAACTCCACTTCCTGAAGGACCAGGGGCTTCTTCCCCGCCTCCTGCCAGCTGGAGCCTTCTTCCTCTATCGCAGGCCTAACAACAAATTAGCCCCTCTTAATTTATCCTCTGGTAAATCCTTCTGTTGACAAAGATCAGTGTTATTAATTAAAGGTTATTAGAAATGTGTGGGCAGATGTCATGACAGTTGGAAAGCTAAGGATGCTCTCAGTGTCTGTGGATCAGCAGGTGTCCCCTAGGCAAAGGGGGGGGACCATGAAGGTGAGGATGCCCTCGGGGTGAGTGTGAGGACTCCCTCTCTGACTAGGCAGGATAGGAACACCGGGAAAGATAAAGACCCCTCATTCTGCAGTCTAGTGACGTCTCTCCCCAGAAGATGTCCCTCCATTCCAGAACAGTAACATTCTCTTAAGGCCTTCCACCCTAGCTGTAAACTGAAGGACTCACCAGATACCCCTTTTCAATGAAAGGACACGTCCTAGCCACCCCACCTCATGCAAGCCCAATGGCTCTGGGTTTATTTTATAAGACTGTAATCCCTGTCCAGGGGCCCCTGAAGCCAGCTTCAAATCTCAGTTATTTGGGGGGGGAAGGAAAATAAGTTTCTTAGCACCCTTTGAGATATCACTGGAGAGCCACCGAAATGGCATTAATCTACTGCTAAGGCAGTCAGTTGTTGCCCTTCTTTGAGAAACTGACACCCAGGCTCTCTAGTGAGTCTTGTTTTCTTCCTAAATGGTTTTCTTAACCCTTGCACACACAAATATAAATTTGTGTGTATGTTTGTATATGTGTGTATATGTGTGTGATATAGGTGTGCGTGTGTCTGGTGTATGTGTGTGTGGTGTATGTGATATAGGTGTGTGTGAGAGTGTATATGAGTGTGTGGGGTGTATGTGTGTGTGATATAGTTGTGTGTGTGATATAGTTGTGTGTGTATAGTTGTGTGTGTATAGCTGTGTGTGTATATGTGTGTGACAGTGTGTGATATAGTTGTGTGTATGTATGTGACAGTGTGTATGTGATATAGTTGTGTGTATGTGTGTGACAGTGTATGTGTGCCCCTTTTCATAAATTCCAACTCTATACTGACTTGTTTTGAAATTCTTTTCTGTGTCAAAGAGCTGTGTCAAAGAGTTAGTTTTCCTGAGTCAAAGTCCCTAAAAGATTAGAGGAACTCTCCACACTATTGTGGGCTATAGCTGAATCTCTGTCCTTGCCATGACACTAGCACTGGTCGCCGCTGGGATTCCTATCACACACCAGGCTTTAATGGCCATGACTATGCTGGGGGTGTATGCTTGGGAACCGTCACCTTGTCTGTAGGTCTGTATGGCAAAGCAGACCTGGAAGTTTCCAGTGGGAACTCCTGACCTGCTCACGTGTTACCATGGCCAGCTTCTACAGACATAAGGTACAGTCTCATTAGAGAGGCCCCATGTTTCAGAAGAGGGCAACCCTACCTTCAGTTTCATGACTGAAAACCAAAATTCTACATTTCTAAGACAGACAAGCTACCTGGTGACATCCATCATGGTTTCCTAGGAGGATACAGCGTTCATCAGCTTGACATCATGGGATCAAGCAGCTCGCCAGGGAGTCTTATGTCATTGGGGCGGTGTCCTGAGAGCAGGAGCCACATCAGAAGCACTGATTTTAAACTCATGTTGTACAGTCCTTGGCACACAGAACATTAAATGTCAACTCCCAGTCTTCAGCATCAGTGGGTGCCTTTGTTAGGTCTTTGGAGGATGTCTCGGCCCAAGGCTCCTTTCTCTTTCCTGAGCTGGGTTTCTGGAGATGACTCTTCCCTTCCCTCTGTTCTTTTCATTTTCCAGAAACCTGGAGCCAGATTTGTGGGCCTAACCCTAGCAGCTGTGCGAGCTTCGCCCTTTGGTCTCTCAGTTTGTCCTTGGCCTCCCCTCCCCTTCCCTTCCCATGCTCTCCCCAGTCCTCTTTCTTGTCACTTGTTTATCGTCTGGTGTCCTACCTGGCGTGGCTTTATCTGGCATCTCTGTCACCTGCCCTCTCTCTTGTAGATCTTTATGTTAAGACACTTCATATTCTTTTTTGCAAAGAAAACATATGCTTCTTTTTTAAATCAATATTTTAAAGCATTTAAATTCTCATTGTCATCTCTAAAGTTGCTCAGCACTGATTTTGATAGAAACTGCAGAGGAGAACACTTAGTCTTGTAACCGAGCCCCTTTTCCCCTTCAGTTAGGTTAGTCTTGGGAAACTATGCCAGTTTAACTGAATTTGCATTTTGATTGAGCATCCCATTCACAGAGAAAAGCATCAGGTAATAGGTGCACGGCTCAGCAAGCTGTCACAGAATGACCAAGCCCAGGATGAGATGGGTGGCATTTCCAGTGTCTCAAAGCCTCCCAGAGTCCCCCACCACCCCCTCACTGCCTCCTCCTCACAGGTACTTGCTCCTGGTTTCTACCCCCTTAGTCTATTTTTTGCCTGGTTTTTGAGCTTCATACACAAACACCTTTGCGCAGCGCTCACCACGATGCTTTGTATCCGGCTTCTCTCCGTGATAGTCAGTGCTGTCTGCACTGGGAGTTCAGCAGCTATTCATTCCTTTTCACTACTGTGTAGAAGGGAGGGCATCTTGGGAATGTTGCTGCAGCTGGAACTGATGGCTTCACTTACTTCCAGTGTCTGGCTACTGTCTTCTGTTGTCTGGCAGCCCAGGATAAGTAATCAAAGAAATGGAGTGAGCTGAGTGCAAAAAGTGCTCAGAGATCATCCCTAGTGGGAGAAGGAGTGCTCAGAGGTCATCCCTAGTGCCCCTCTCTCCCACAGAGGATGCTCAGAAGGAGTGTTCAGAGGTCATCCCTAGTGCCCCTCTCTCCCACAGAGGATGCTCAGAAGGAGTGCTCATAGGTCATCCCTAGTGGAAGAAGGAGTGCTCAGAGGTCATCCCTAGTGCCCCTCTCTCCCACGGAGGATGCTCAGAAGGAGTGCTCAGAGGCCATCCCTAGTGCCCCTCTCTCCCACAGAGGATGCTCAGAAGGAGTGCTCAGAGATCATCCCTAGTGGAAGAAGGAGTGCTCAGAGGTCATCCCTAGTGCCCCTCTCTCCCACAGAGGATGCTCAGAAGGAGTGCTCATAGGTCATCCCTAGTGGAAGAAGGAGTGCTCAGAGGTCATCCCTAGTGCCCCTCTCTCCCACGGAGGATGCTCAGAAGGAGTGCTCAGAGGCCATCCCTAGTGCCCCTCTCTCCCACAGAGGATGCTCAGAAGGAGTGCTCAGAGATCATCCCTAGTGGAAGAAGGAGTGCTCAGAGGTCATCCCTAGTGCCCCTCTCTCCCACGGAGGACAGACCATGGCTTCTCTGCAGGTAGCTCCACGTTAGCTCCACGCTAGCTCCATGCTAGCTCCACGCTGAGCTGCATCCTTATTGCAGTTCTGCCCTTCACTGAGCTGAGCTAACACAGTTTGCTTATTCAGCAGATGAGAATTAATTAAGCTGCTTCTGTGCGTGTTGTGACATACCAGAGTCTGAAGTGCACCAAGCACAAAGCAGGGCCTTTGCTGCCCTCTTGAGTGCGTCCTAGTGACACGGTCGCCTGAACCTCACTTGAGTGTATCGCTGACTTTAGCACTCTGCTTGTAATATCTGCTCTCTGTTAGACCTTGAGGAGTCTCCCCTCACACTTACCCCACCCCAGACTCCTTCCATCAGCCACCTCCACTCCCCTCGGGGCCCATCTCTGCCTCAGTAACCACACACATTACCTTCTCTCATGCCCCACCCTGTGATCTGTCAAACCTCTGTGGGCTGAGGTCTGGGTCAGCCAGGGCACCTCTCATGGCTCAGTTGGTAAAGTTCTTGCCATGGAAGATGTGGACTGAGTTAGACCTCAGAACCTGTAGAAAAAAACTGAGTGTGGCTGCATGTACCTGAAACCCCAGTATCAGGAGGCAGGGACGGGAGGACCCCAAGGCTCATAGGTCCTAGTCTACCCAGTCTTGCCTAACTGACAAATGAGTTCAGTGAGAGATCCTCAAAATCAAACATACCAAAAATTCCCAAAAGATTGAGAGTGATTGAGGAAGATGTCCAGTGTTGACCTCTGACCTCCACATACAGTGACATATGCCCATGTCAGTGAGCCTAGCGGGGGACGGCACAATTTTACCAGCAAGTTCCTCCCATCCTTGGCACAGTGGCTTTGTTCCTCAGGTCCTAGCCTATGATGTATGTGCATGTACACAAATGTGGCCTGCGGAGGATGAGAGAGGGTCTGAAGAAGGCTAGAGTGAGGGTGAAGGACACTACAGAGGTACGGGAAGATGTGGAGCTAGGTGCATTTCTGTTTCAGCTGCATGGACTGTTGGTGTGTGTGGTAGGAAGTGCAGTGCCTAAGTACACAAAGATACAACTGATGGAAGCTCATAGAGACTTAGAGTCTTTGGGTCTGTGTAGGTGGTCCTTTGGCTGGTAGAGTTAATTTAGCTGTGTGGTGTTTTTTATTTGTAAGTTCTTTATGATAAATTGATTTTTATTAAAAATAAAGCAAATCAATTAGTATAATTTTAAATACGCCTTAAATAGTAAGGATGAAGTTAGGTGTGTGGTAGTGGTGTATACTTGTAATCCCAGTACTTTGTGGGGATGTGGAAGCAGAGACATCATGAGTTCAAGTACAGCTTGGATTACATGAGACTTTTTCTCATTAAAAGAATTAAAAATTAAAAAGAGCAAAGATACCTTAATAGACTTTCTACCACATTACATTATCCAGAATTAGGTTACAGTCCCAACCATAAATAAGTATTGTCAATAAGACTGGACCCACAGCAGCCTACCGTTGAACAAGTCTAGGCTGGGGTCAGCCTCCCCTGAAGCATCTGTCTTTGAACAAGAGAACAGAAGCCAAAAGGAATTTGAGACTGCCAGGCAAAGGGGAGGGACCTGAGTGAGCAATTTCCTAACCCTAACATAAAGCCACACTCCGTTTCCAGGTACAGGGTTGAGTGTGTGTCGGGCGGGATAGAATTTCTCCCACCACTTGACTGCCATCAGCTGCAAAGTGACCCCTAACGTGGCGAGCCGTCCTTGGCGCTAGACAAGCTCAGGGTCCCTTTGGACGGGCACCATTCCTCTGTTCTTCTCAGGTTTTGTTCCTCCTCACCGGCTAGGGCTCAGCTTAGAAAACACCTGCACTGACAGCCCAGTCAGAGTCTCAGAACCAATACAAATTTTCCCAGTTGGTTTTGCTGTACATCGTTACCCACCGCATACCAAGGCTATTTTCATTTACTGCTTTGTCGAAAAATATCACAAAAGTGGTGGGCATCTCCATCATAACAGCGCGGATGGTTTATCAAGATTTTATTTTGATGCTTAAACCTACAAAGACACGCAGAACCTACACTTTCCTGAGCATGCATCTGCCCTTCTGAGACTTGAGTTTTGTGTTCCCAGAACAGTGGGAACATGTCTCCACACGAGCAGATCCTGAGCTTCTCATCACTGCTTTCTCTGGCCTGTTCGCTATTCCAGTCTGGGGACTTCTCACTCTCTTCATCGCCGACTCCATGATTGTGAGACCTCAGTTAGTTCAACTTTCCCGCGTTCTGTGCATGCTGCCAGGAACACCCTGGTACCCACCCATCTGCAGGATAGATCCTTAGAACTAAGATCACTAGGTCAAAGAACAGGTGATTTTGAATTCTAACAGCTACTGCCAAAATTGATGAGGGTGTTTGGGGCCAGCTGAAGAGGATAGGTATTTTCAGCTTTGCAGACTTTACAAACCAATAAAATGTGAAATTACTCACACACACACACACACACACAAAACACACACACACATGCATGCACACATGAGCTAATATGAAGAAAGTTGCCCACATTTTATGTCTCCATGTAAAAGATAATTTCTAAATACCAATTATCACCAATGAAGTGTGAAATTGGGACTTTCATTTGTCAAAATGTGTGCAATTTTACATGATTTAGCTTAATATTGTCAACATGGTTTCATAAAAGCATGGTCTCCATATGTTCACACCAGCACACACACACACGTGTGTCTCACTTCACTGTGATGTGTGTGGGTGCAGCCCCTCCCATCCCCCATCAGCAGTTGTCTGCCCTGTGTCTGAGAGGAAGGTTTTGTCTGCAGGAAGAGTGACATGTTAGGGAGGGAATGGATAATACGTCACATGTTCTGTCCCAGGTCCCCTCTACGATGGCGTATTAGTCACGAACCTGTCACTGTAATACAGTAGTTGAAGAGACAAGTTGAAAAGAAGAACTTTTGGCTTGTGGTCTCGGAGGTCTCAGTCAGGGGTTGGCTAGCTCCATGGCTTTTAGACCTGTGACGAGGGATGAGCTTTGTGGAAGAAGGGCGTGGTGAGAGAGAGCTGCTCACCTCTCTGTGGCACAAAACAGATAAAAACACTCAGACACCAGACATCCTCCCTGAGAGTGTGCTTCAGGGCCGACTTCCTCCACTATACCCTCTTCCCTGGTTCCATAACCTCCTCCAGAGTGTCAACAAATTCTGAATGGCTCTCCGGGGGCCTCATGATCCAAGCACTTCCCAAGACCCACCCATCAATTGATATCCAAACCTTTAACACATGAGACATGGGGGAGGGGTGCATATCCAAACCACAACAGGTGACTTGAGGCCACAGCGATGAGTCTGGATAAGACTCCAGGAACTACAGGGCACAGGCTCCTGACCTTGCTCTATATCACTACTTGCTCTCCATGCCAGGGACATGAGTTGCTAATCTTCTTGCTTGGTGCTCAGGCTACAGCAGAGCTCAGAAGCAAGGCTTCTCCAAGCGGCCGTGGGCTCTCTGCATAGGAGAGGGAGGTTAGGAGAACTGTGGGTGGGCTGGCTGTGGAGCTGGGTGGGTGGGGAATTCAGGGAGGTCTAGAGATCTGCTAGTGGACAAGAGCAGGGCAGGACTCTTGTTTCATGACTGGAAAGGTGGAGGCTTACTGAGATAATAAACCGCCATGCTTAGCTTTATGGTTGACTCTAATTTCCTTTATCTTGTTCAACTTTAATTTCCTGACTCTCTCCAGTCCAGACAATGGTGCTACCTCACAGGCAATGTTATTGTGACACAGTCTAAAGAGACTTGAGTCAGCAAGCTTTTCCTTCAAAGGTTTGATATAGAATACTTTGAGCAGAGCCGTTTACCCTCTCTATGTGACATCTACACAGCTCAGCTACTGCAGCATGAAATTTAACTGTAGACAATGCTTAAATATACATGACTGTGTTCTAATAAAACTTTATTTACAAAAGCATATGACAAAGTGGTTTGATCCATCATTACAGTGCAAAGAATAAGAAAGACTGCCTTTGGATCAAATACCAGGTTTAGTACCTAGAAACTGCATCTTCCAGGTGAACTATTACAGCATTTTGACACTTTGTTTCCTAAAATGTAAAGCAGGATAGATACTAATTGTTCCCTGCAGACCCCAGAGAGCTGGCTGAGAAGGTGTGTGCAGAGGTAACTCCTCAGGGTGCAGGCATGAGCAGGTGGGGGGGCGCTGGCAATGGTTAGTTTTAATGCCAGATTCAGAGCCTGCAGCCCAACTTCCTTTGTACAGCTCCATCTAGGGAATAACATGGAAGAGCAGGAGGCAGGATGCTGAAGGAATGGCAGAATGGAATGCTTGGGCTTTGATTTGATTTGGACACAAGCATGGGCAGAGACATTGTCCCTGGTCCCCCTTGCACAGCCTTCAGTTCCACAGCATCCTTGTTTCTTTCCATCCATCACAAGTAGCTTACGGCTTCCAGAAACACAGTCCTAGACAGATGTTGAGCCTATCTGGGGATTAGAAATAGCCTCTTCCATTAAAGCTTAAATTAACTCAATCACCAGGTATGAAAGATAAGCAACACAAACAAACAGCATTCCCTGAAGGGTTCGTTAAAATTAAACTTCTATTTAAAATTTAGCTTGCATTTTCTAAGACTTGAACCCCTTCAAAGAGATAGTATCTGCTGTTAAGTTTCCGCGTTGACAGAGTGGCAGAGATGAATGTGCTGGAGACGGTGGTGGGCTGTGTAATTTAACTTCGCCTCCTTTGCCTCTTCTCACCAACCGAGGGATCTAGACACGTTAGAGAAATGACTAGGTCAGTCAGGTCTGGTCCGTGAGCACTTCCACCACCCATCAGACTGGTCCGGGAATAGGAAACTCAGAGTCTTGCTGTTTGGATCCATGCTATGGAAAGTGAACACACGAAAAAACAAGCCAGAGGGAAGCTGCCCGCAATTAATCATCAGGAGCCTTTGGGTGCCAAGCCTCCCTGCTTCTGCTTGCTTGTCTGGGCTGAGCCAGGTGAGCGGGGAATGGGCAAAAGGTCAGAGTTCACTGTAGTCTTTATCAACTGTTATGGGAGAAAACACATGGAAGGAATTCAGCTGAGTCTGCAAGGTATGGCAGGAAGAACACCAGGGCAGAGACAGCAGGCCTCAAATCCCGGCTCTTTGTTTTCTGCCCACTGTCTTGGGCAAGCCTCATAATTTCTCCAAGCCTTGGATTCCATAATCTGCCAAATAAAGAGAGTAACTCCTTGCCCACAGGACCATCGTGAGGCTCAGGGAGGGCCTAGAACTTCTCTCATCACATTTGAGGTGCCCCGTAACTAAGAAAGTCACTGGATAACCAATTGCCAGGTTCTGGATGAGGGAGCAGGACTGAGACTCTAGGGAGCCACAGATGTAGCCCTGGCTCTCAGGATGCGCGGTGCTACAGCAGGCAACGATGGATGAGAGAGACAAGCCCAACAGTAGAAAGGTGGACACAGTACAGTACTGTGTACTAGGTCTCAGTGACAGCAAGGCTTGCTTGGCTTCTGAGCAGAAGAGGATGTATGCAAAGGCAGGAAGAACACGATGGAGGAGGGGTTTGAAGGGTCCTGAGCAGCACGGTATTGTCACCTGGAGAGGAGGGCGGACCATATCTGAAGTGAGTCTCAGAGCCTGGCACCACATGTCCCCAGACCAGAAGGTGTCCCTTTACAAAAGGAAATCCCACTGTTTGCTTTGACTGAGCCATAGATCTGAGGGGATCCAGGGGTAGAGTTGAGAACACAGGACACAAAGAGGCTCAAGTCAAGTCCTGCTATCATACACCAACTGAGACCTATCTTTTGCTTTAAAAGCCCCATGTGACTGTTCCTGGATCTCAACCAGCTCCTCCCGCACACACGCTTCAGAAATATCAAGGCGCTCAAGCCACAGGGTTTTACTTGGTAGTCTGCCTTTTACTATTGTAAAGTTGACTTATTAATCAAAACAATAATTACATCTGAGACAATCACAGATATCTAGGCTCTTTGCTACATAACCTAAAGCATGTTCATTCTAAGGGAAAATGATTGGAAGTTCTACTTATGAGGCAAGCGTTATCTAAGAAAGGGTGGGTAGAAAAGCTGTTTTCCCCAAATATTTGTCTTGACAGATCTGTGTCACTTTCCCTAGGAGCCTCAGCTCTTTGTCTTCATGACAAATGTGTGCTAAAGCAAGTGGCTGGATCTGGGGCTTCATCTGGAGTCTCAATAACACAGTACCACCTCCTAAACTGTTACACCCAGCTGACGGGAAAGCTGTGAAGGCTACGGAAAGTTTCTAAAGCCTTCAAAAAATCCAGGGTGTCTTCTGTGCTGCAGAATGTTACAGAGCATAAGATTCTGGAAGCTCAAGCCCCAGTGATGTATCACATGAGAAAAAGCCACAAGACAAAAGACTTGCCCAATTTAACTTGCAGAAACCGAATAGATAGGCGTTGTCCCCTCCCTGCTAGCCCTGCGCCAGGAGAGCTGCTGTGGATAAGGCTCAGAGTCTGCAAAGCATGGAGACTGTGGTGGTGCTTCTGATTTTGGACTGAACTTTGTATTGTATAGGCAAAGTAGTTAACCCCTCGGAGGCCTTGCATGGCCCTTGAGCCCGTGCTGCTTACTACATAGCTCCACCCAGAGGTTCCCCGAGGAAATCTCGTTGGCTGTTGGGCTGGCAGCAAAGGACTGGGACATGGGGTCCCAGGACCTGACATGTCCCTTCTTCCTCCCCACTGCCCCAGGCACCAATGCATCATGGAGCAAACTCAAACTGTTTTGTAGAGCGGTCATTCAAGTATCTACCCCTGGAATCTCAGTGCTCAAGGTGTAGTGCCTAGTATTTAGAACCATCTCAGGCTGTACTTCTGGAGACCTACCTCCAAGCCTGCCATCCTGGGAGCATCCCTCACACAGAACTCCTGTCTGCGATGGTCCAGAAGGGATGGTCCAGAGGGCCTGGGCCCAGCTATGGCTCTGTTCCTTTCATTTTATATAGTTCTGGACGAGTCCCTTCCCACAATGGATTCATTTTCTTAGACCTAAAAAAGAAGGTTGGGCTTAAGCAATTTCTCTAGACCTTCAACAGTAAACAAACTGATGAACACTTACAGTTTGGTTAAGACTCACTCTTAGCATCATGGTGAGCCTTTGATTGTAAGAGACCCTTGAGAACCTTTGATGTCTTCTGTTTTCAGGTGATCTTGTCTATAGCTATCTACGCATCCTGGCTTATTAAATTCATCCATTTCATGACTGTGCCACTCTCTTCTCTCCCTCCTCCTTTCCCCTCTGCCCTGCCCCCTCTTTCCAAGGTCTCCCTGTATAATTCAGGATGGGCTCAGCCCAACCTCTAAGCACTGGGACGGCAGGTGTATGCCACCACACCCGTCTTGGGACTTTTTATCTAAATGATGATTCCACAACCCAGTTTGGGACTACTCTGTGGTGGCTTGGTGGCTTTTCCAGGTGGCTCCTTCTCCTCTGTATTCTGGCTGGCAGCTGTTTCTTCATCCTCTGCAAACCATGTGGCTCTGTCATCCCTTCCCTCCTCTCCTCATTTTCTGGTATCCCTCACTGTGTGTTGATCTGAAAGTCAATTCAACACCCTTGTTAGAAGCATGGGTAAAGTAAGAGTATGTATGGGTGCAGCAAGTGGCCCTTTGAGGCCCTTATTTCCCACCCAGACATTGACTTTAGTGGGTAAGCTTCCGGGCCTGGCCTTTGGCTCTTCCAAGGACTTCTCTGGTTTCCCCAGGCTGTCCCACACAGAAGGGGAGGTTCTTGGGTACTTGAGTTCTAACAGAGAAGCTGCATCTCTGCTCTTGTGTTTTCTACAGTGTCCGCCATAACCTTCCTCTCTGTTCCTGTCACTTCTTCACATGCCTTAGGCTCCACCCCGCCATCTGAATTCCTAACCCACAACTTTCCTCCTGCGCTTTTCAGTTCCTTTGCCTGGAGCCTGCGTGTTTCGTCCTCCCGCATGCCGGCTGCTTAGCTCTCACTCCTCTGGGAACCCCTCCCATAATACCCCCTGCAAGCCAAGCCCTTACGGTCACAGCAACCTCGCTGTCTTATCCATGCATTGCATCAAGTATCTGTCTGGTGACACCACTTCCAAGTATGAAGCCTTTTCAGCCATAGATGCCTGATTTGCCTTGTCTCCCTTTACCCAAATCAGTGCCTGGAACCTTTCTTCTTCTTTATGGTTGGAAGGATGAATGAATGAATGAATGAATGAATGAATGAATGAATGAATGAATGGACTGACTGCTATGAATTGAATCGTGTTCTCCTCAGCTTCAAAGTCAGGTGTAAATTCTAATTTCAAGCAACTGAGACTTGGAGATAGAATCCTTATTGGGGTAACTGAATTAAAAAGAAGTCATCCAAGTAATCCCACATTTCCCGTATCCTCATAAGGAAAGAAAATGGGCACCCAGAGAAGACAACATGAAGACATGGAGACACAGCGAGACAGCCGTCTGTAAGCCACGGTGGCAGGCATACGGCACAGCTCTATGAAATGGACTGCATGGCTGCCATTTGGTTGCAACAAACATTTTTACTAGTTGAGGAAATTGCCTGGATGGAGAAACAAAAGATAAGAGAAAACCAGCTGGTTGGTGGTTGTGCACACCTTTAATCCCAGCACTCGGGAGGCAGAGACAGGTGGATCTCTGAGTTTGAGGACAGTCTTGTCCACAGAGCAAGTTCCAGGACAGCTGGGGCTACAAGGAGGAACCTTGTCTTTAAAAAAAATTCACACAAGAAGGAGGAGGAGGAGAAAGCCACCACAGAATGGGAAAATGGCATGATTACTTTATTACTTACTTCAATATTTAATGAATTCCCCAATGATATCAGGTTGGAGAGGGAAACTTCCCGGGGCTCATGCAGTATCAGCAGGTGGTGGGGTCTTTCACAAAAACAGCTTATTCAGTCTGGTGAGCCAGGTCCACCAAGTTTTCTAATCTGGATATAAAGATGACTGAGGCCCGAAAGGACACCATGTTGAGACCCTTACTCTCTGGCACACTGTTCTCTACCCATACCCATCATAAGAGAGAGCAAGAGGATCTGGGCCCATGCCATAGCCCCAGGGCCTTCTACTCAATGCTTTTTCTTAGTGAATTTCTTCCATCTTCTGGGTGTGCATATTTTACATGTCCATAGGTGCCCATGTGTGTGTGTGTGTGTGTGTGTGTGTG